>SNQJ01S0114235.1:0-16306 GCA_010110895.2 Picea sitchensis | reverse complement strand
ATGGGTCTCAACCTTGGTCTTAAAATCATCATCATCATATGTCTTGTCTCAAGGGTGTGTACACAAAATTCCATTATGTCATTTTCCAACTGTTTGAAGGTCAAGTTAGATGTCAGATTTACTTGCTGCCAACTCACCTAAAACTTCGCAGCGTACCAGGAAGCACCTTATGCACTAATATCTCATCATTTCACTTTGAAAACGTGTCAGGGGATATCTCATCGTCTTCAACACATTCAATTCATTATGATTTTCAGGATTATGTCAAGGAACAACTCTAACGGTTTCCATGAAGCACACTATTGGAGTTTGAAAACTAGCGCTGCAGACTAGCGTTGCGAACAGGCTATAGTAGATTGAAAAGGATTGGATGCTTCCATTTAAGTCCAAATCGAGTTCAAAAAGCACCAGCCTAAGTTCAGACATACTAGGTACTCCTTTGACGATTGCATGCAACTTAAATGGTTGATTGAGGAGGTAAATTTGTTGTGTATTATAATCCTGAGCTACAAACTGTTAAATGTTCAATGCGCTGCCAACTCTCTGCACCATTAAAACCCACAGTTCTAGTGTTCTAAATTCTGGTCATTGATCAAGATTGTTATCTCACAGGGTCATTCTACAACTTCCTCTTGCAAACCAATAATATTACCCACTGGCAATTCTGCGCTATGAACTGTCCATTATAACCCTGGGCTGCAGACTAGCGCTGCAAACCCTCTGTCTTTTGATTGACCAAACCCTTGTCAAAATTAAAATTCATCTAAGGCCCAGGTTTTAACCAATCATTATATGTTCCCTCTCATACATGGAAAGTATTTCCAATCCTTCATAAATCCTAGTTCGATTGCGCTGCAGACTGGCGCTGCGAACTAGTTGTTGACGCTGCAGATCCTCTGTTTACACAGAGTTGTCTCTTTTTTCCCAATTGCATTTTCACTCAGATTGAATTGATGTCCCTCTTATCATTCCCTAATTTCAACTTTCTCAACTTCACACCATTTCTGTGTATAAGTTTTCTAGTCAGGTGAACCCTAAGTATGCCAGTTCTGTAATCAAACTCTAAAATACCTATTTTTATTCTATATTTCACATAGCAATTATCATAAGAGGCTACAAGAGGTTTTCAAGACAGTAATTATGGACAATTAGTGAGGCAAGAATATCCACAAAGGGGGATAGATTGTGAGAGTTGAACCACATGACATGCAACTCATCAATTCTGAACCATTTTTCAAGGAAGCTTTCTAGAGGGTGGGTTGCCTCAAGTTTTGTCAGAAAATGAAAAGAGGGTATCCTGAAGTGGCTAAGCAGTTAATTTCAATGGAACAAAGACTAAGGTGGGTATGCTGGAGTTTGAAGTCTCTGAGCATTCTATTTCTGTAGCTATAGAGATACCTGATTGTGGTGAGAAGTGGTTCAAAGCCATGTCTTTGAACTCTTCTTTCTCTAAGGAATTCTTTAAACCTAAATATCAAGGAGATAACCTATCCAAAGGAGTATTGAGAAGTCACATGCTCAGATATTTTGACAAAATGCTCAGGGTCATCCAAAGGTACTTCACATGTGAAGGAAGGTTCAATATGGTATATCAATACCATATTAGATTATTACTACACTTCACTAGAAAATAATCCATGAACCTTCCATTTTACCTTTTCAGGAGTATTGGCAAGATGTCAGATAGAGTCCAGGATAAATACAAACAGGTAGACACCAATGTTTTTCACTCTGGTTTAATCAAGATGTTAGTAATGGAAGAGTTGAAGAAGACTAACACTGACTGGGAAAATTTCCTAGCTGCATCATATTTTCAGTTAGATATTGCTCCTACACCACAGTCCAAAATACAAACTCCTACCCCTGTTGAGAAGACCGTGCATTCAGATTCAAGCAAGAAGAGAAGGATGAATAGGAGTGATAAAAAATTTCATGCTATTTATAAAGCAGAAGAAGGTGGTCCCTCACAACCATCGACGGAGAAGTTTCACATGTGGCAGAACCTACACCTATGGAAATACCATCAAGCAAAACAAGGAAGTTGAAAGGCAAAAAACTTGTTTTTTCTCCACCAGTTGCTGCAGAAACAATCAAATATAGAATACCTTTTACTAGATCAACAACTAATACTTCATCTTAGCAAAAGGACAAATTTCAGTTTTCCAAGAAGCCCATGGAGGTTATTGATATCAACACTCCTCCTCATGAAAGTAACCCTACTTTCAAAAGACTCATGAGGCAACTTAAGGATGCAAAAACTAAAATTGATAAGTTGAAAAAGGAAGATTTGGAGTCCTGAATTAAGCTAAAGGAGATGTTAGATCTATATGAGGAGAGAATTGATAAAGCAAGGTTCATGGCTAAGAGGTCTTTTCCCCTTCACATGCAACTCAAGAATGTATATAAGCATAAGAGAGCTTGCCAAGCTAAAATCAGAAAATTAAAAGCAAAGTTACAGCCTTTCAGAGAAGAAGTGGAAAAAAAGAATTTAGATATGTTGGCTATGGTGGCTACTAGAAGGAGTACCAGAACCAAAAGATGAATACCGCATCAACATCATTTTTTTCATGGATTACTTTTTGCATGCAGTTACAACACTAAGTGATGATTTTGGATTTTGAGCTAAACTTAGCATCTTTTTATGTTTTCTCCAACGTTACTTCAGGTTGTAATGATTTTGTATAATTTCTAGAAGGTTTATCATACTTCTGGTACAAGTTTTAAAGGTCAAAATCTTTTTTGCAAGAAAACATGCTTCTACAGGAAAGTTTGCAACGCTTGGACTCACTAGCGCTGCGAACTGGTTGTTTTAGGACAATTTGCAGTGTTATGCTGCAAACTTAGAATTATGAAGATTTTGAAGGTGAGAGGGATTACCAGGTGTCAAGTTGAACTCGTACCAACAGTCATAGGTTTAGTTTCACATTAGAAGGCCACATGGCTCAAGGAGTTGCATGCAATAAAGCCACTTCACCAGTTGTTAAGGGTTGTTCAATACGTTGCCAACATTTTCCTACAAAATAACATTATGTTATCTTCTTGTTGTACACCTGTTACCATGCCTTTCTAAGGCATATAATCTTATGATGAAATGAGGTGGCAAATTTTAAAGAGGTTTTTCTTAGAGTTTTTGTTATTTAAGATAGATTGTAACTTGATAGGAGGTTCGAATGGTTGAGTAGAGAAATCTTGTCTTTAGTCTCTCATTATTGTAACATAGTTTTATTGATGTATGGACCAGACTCAAGAATATTTAATGGTGAAAAATCAATCTTTTTCCTACTGTCATCTCTGTTCTATCTCACTTTGATATTAGTCCCTGGTGAAGGATTCATCATGATGCTTGTTTCTTTATTGCAGTAAATGATTTATTTTGGTATTTTATGTAAGTTGATCAAAGTGATTTTCTCTTTGGATTAAGAAGTTCTTATTCAAATGAGTTTTCTTCCATATGTGTTCCAGAAATACCTGATGTAAACTGATACACATATTTCACTTTCCTTGATAAGTCTTCTATATTTCATTTATATCTCTTAAACATTGATTTGAAGCTATTCAAAGCCTTGCTTGTTGGTGTGTATTTCATGGAAGGTTTTGTGATTGACTTCCTAAACTGAGTTTCACATCCATTTGACACTCTTTAAAACATTATTATTCACATTATGATGGGTATTAGGCTTACATCTACAACAGTCTAGGTGTGACTTCTAGTGCTAACAGAATGTACGTCACAAAAAATATTAATAAGCGACTTAATATTATTTCACAAACATGGGAAGTCAGTTTAAGTTTAAGAATTTGTCACAAAGGATTTCTAGCTTCATGGAATATTTGAAAAGGGACTTGGAACATAATGAAGATTTTTATAAAAATGATTCAAGTACTTTTATTGCATAGGTGTTTAGTCTAAGTGATTACCATAGTAATCAACAATAGTTTCCTTCAAACCATAGAATAAAACAATTAAGAGCAGGCTGGTTGGAAAGGATACAAATGTTACAAGATTTAATTGCCACTTGTATAAAGATAAATGAAAAAAGAAGTGGTGCATTCCTTAAAGCACTTGAAAATGTTAAAGACCTTGAAGGCCTACAACTTATAAGAGATTCTATGGTTATAAATAAAGAACAACTAGACACGGAGTTGAGCATGATTAAAGCTTCATGGGAAAGTCTGTTTGATGAATCGACTAAATTTCTTAAGGATGAAATTAAGAGGTGGCTTGTTACCTTTGTAAATAATAGTGATGACCACCTGGAATTAGTCAAACAGTTGCATTCCAAAATTGAAGAAGATATATTCTCACTCAGGGTTAAGCAAGACATCATGGTCCCGCCAATTAAGGAATATATTGAAGCGTGGCTTAAGAAATCGTTGGCACAAATAGTTAACCCATAATAATTACCAAGAAGCAATTATTCCAAGAAGGTTTGAGGCCCCAGTTATATATATGAAGACCTTGATGCCAAGAGTAGGATTTGCAAGAGAGAGAGAGAGAGAGAGAGAGAGAGATACATCCATCCATCCACCATTCTCTGCTATTTTGTTACTGATATTATTTTATTTGGTCCACGGGATCCCCATCCTAGTCCATTTGGATGAATGCATTTCCTTTAAATCGTTTAAGTATCAGGAACATTGTGTTTTGAGATAGACAAACACTTTATTCAAACTTGAACATCTATGAGTAATTTTTTTTTACTCTCATACAAAGCTATTTCAAAAGTTCATAACATTTGTGGTTTCAAACTTTTTATAAAGAATGATATCTCGTGTGTGTTTGTCCTATGCATCTTATGATTCTAAATGAATGAAATCATTTAAAGCTCTCTAGTTTCTGTGCGATCTGTCTTATTTTCTGTCTATGACTCTTGCTTCAAAATCCTTTTCTCATTACTTGAATTAATGGATGTAGCTATTTTGTTATTGCATGTGAGAATCATTATTTTTCTACTATAATTCATTTATTATCTATTTAGTTATTTTACCACCCAGTCCACTCACATGTGATGATGTCATGAATGTATGAATCTATGTTTTGAGCAAGTGTATTGAATTTTAGAGTGAGAAAAAGGAGTACCACCTTTATCGAAACCTAGAGCAGATCCTGATAAGTCTTTCATGAAGACCATAAAAGGTTGACTCTTGTCCCTAACAGGAAAATAGTTCAACAATCACACTTTCATAATTTGAGTGAGGAGGAGAAGGAGCACATGCCATTTCTCACACTTTATCAATATTTTGAAGGAAGAGAAGGAGTACGAGCCATTTCTCATACTTTATTAATTTCTACGAGGAGAAGGAGCATTGGACATTTCTCACACTTTTGTAATTGGAGTTATGAGGAGGAGTGGCCTAATTCTCTCACAATTTAGTAATTTTAGGAGAGAGGAGAAGGAACACTGACCCTTTATCACACTTATTTCATTCAATTGAGGAGGAGAAGGAGCACTATCCCTTTCTCACACTTTTTTATTTAGAGTGATGAGAAGAAGGAGAAGGAGAAATGCCCCATTTCCATACTTCTACCATTCAAAAAAGGAGGCTAAGGAGCATGGACCCTTTCTCACACTTTTTTAAATAGAGTGATGAGGAGATGTAGAAGGAGAACTGGCCCTTTCTGATTTAGATGGATGTCGGTGGCCTCCCACCTATTCCAACTGGTTCATTTTGGCAGTTTTCCAGTTTGGTAGTTTTTTCCTAGTTTTCGGGTCCCTGACTTCCGGGGCTATTTTGAGGCCCTAAACAATGTTTTTAGGGCTCACCACAATTAGATTCCAAACAAAATTTGAGTTTGATGAAATCATATGTAGTCCTCGAACATACCTTTCCAACGGGCTAACGTGCACCTAAAACGAAGATCGTATGCAAAAGTTACGACCCTGGGAAGTTGATGTACTAACTTACCCAAACGCGACCCACATGACTTTTGGCGCTTCATCTCCTAGGGTTAGGTTTTTGGATGTCTAGGGTTTTTGACATTCTTTTTTATCATAAAAAGGTCTTCAGAGCCTCATTGTAATCATCTTCTTGTGAATGAGTGCAACCTTCACATCTCTTCTCAGAGATAAGCCACCACCATTCTAGCAAGCTTGTTTTCCACTGCATTTTACAGTTTCAACTTATTTCCTTATTGAATAGAAACCAATTTTACTGTATATCTGTTATTCCGTGTTAAGCATATTTTGATAAAAAAATTGTATTTATTTCGTTCTGCTCATAAAATCCAGATCAGGGGTATCAGAGCGGTCTGCTAATTTCTACCGCAGGTTCGTGTTGGGATTCTCCCATATTGCATGGGCCCTCAACCAAGTAACCAGGGGTGGTGGTAAGGCAAAATTTGTGTGGGGCTAGTCCAAACAACAAGTGTTCGATGATTTGAAGCAACACTTGTGCTCAACCCTAATACTTTTACTACCAGACCTACAACAACCCTTTGAGATCGAGACAGATGCTTCAAACTATGTTGTGGGCATTGTTCTCACTTAGCACGACCACCCCGTGGCCTATCATAGTGAGACACTATCATATGTTGTCCATAAGTACCCTACTTATGACAAAAAAATGTACTCCATTGTGCAAGCCTACCTCTAGTGGAGACATTACATTCTTGGGAAGAATACAATCATCCACACTGATCATAAACCACTGCAGTTCATGTAGACACAAGGAAAATTGCAGAATGACTTCCATCAAAAGTGGTACACATACTTGCAACAATTCCACCTCAACATCAAGTATAAAACAGGAAGCACCAACCGGGTCACTGATTACCTCAGAAGACCGCTAGTCGGGGCACTCACCATGGTGCTAGACTCTTGTAGCCATGAGACCTATGGATGGCCCCAACTCTATGAGATAGGCCTAGACTTCGCCACCACCTACCAAATGTTGGGCGCAAATATAGTTGTCGCTAATTTCCATCTTCAGTATGGGTTGCTGTGATGTCTGGGCCATATTTGCGTTCCATCAAGCGAGTGAGCAAAGCTGATCTGGGAGGCCCACCATAGTCGGGTGGCAGGACACTTTGGTGTCAAAAAGACAGTGAAAATGCTGCAGAAACATTTCTACTGGACGAAAATTCGACAGGAGGTCAACAAGTATATCACGTCCTACACTGCCTGCACTATTGCCAAACTGACCACTAAGAAATAGGGCCTGTACACCCCTCTTCCTACTCCTCATAGGCCATGGGAATCCATCTCAATGGACTACATGTTGGGCCTCCCATCCACCAAGCGAGTAAATGACTGTGTTTTTTTGGTTGTTGATTGCTTTTCTAAAATGGCGATTCTAGCCGCCTGCAAGAAGAGCATCACAGCATAGGCCACTGCTAAGATCTTCTTTGAACGAGTCTGGGTACATTTTGGAATCCCACAAACCATTGTCTCAGATCAAGACAACCGATTTCTTAGCACATTCTGGTCGAGCCTATGATCACTACTAGACACCAAGCTCACCAAATCCACGACCTTCCACCCCCAAACAGATGGCCAAACCGAGTTCGTAAATCGAATGATCCTGCATATCTTGTGCATGTATAATTCCAAGAACCCTCGCACATGGTAAAATATTCTTCCCTATGTCCAACATAGCTACAACTGAGCCCTACATAGCTCAACCAACCACAACCCCTTTCGGGTGGGGTTGGGATTCCAACCATTGGGTCCCATAGATGTTGCACTACCCCTTCTGGTCACCTCGATCGACTCATATCCTACTCCAACCGAAGCTGACAAAGCCACCCAATTCATTGAGTGGATCTAACACATCCTCCAATAGGTTAAGGATATCCTACAAAAGTCCAATGACAAGTACAAGCAACGCCATGATCAACACCGGGTGCCACATAAGTTTCATGTGGGTAACAAAGTTTGGTTGCAGTTGCAGAAAGAACGCCTTACAAGACCCCATCATAAGCTTCGTCCACTCCATAATGGGTCGTACACCATTACCAAGGATGTGGGTGATAATGCTTTTGATCTCAACATTCCTCCTTTCCTTGGCCTGCACCCAATGTTCAACGTGGATCTCCTTCAACCTTATTTCCCATAATTATTGGACACCTCAGAGGTAGCAGAACAAATGAAACCAACAGAGCTCAAACCTGATTGCATACAATAGGAATCCAATGATTGTATTGTGGACAAAAAGGTCAATGTCACTCTCTAGCAAATGATCCAGCTTTATCGAGTTGTCAAAGCAGGGCAACTCTTGCACCAAGGCAAGTGGCTCACCCGAGGCCAAATTCAACATAATTTTCCTCATCTGATGGGGGAACTCAACGCAATGGAGACCATTACTTCCTAAGGGGGGAGGATTGATCCAGATGGATTTCAATGGCCTCCCACCTATTCCAACTGGCTCATTTTGGCAGTTTTCTAGTTTGGCAGTTTTTTCCTAGTTTTAGGGTCCCTGACTTTCGGGGCCATTTTGAGGCCCTAAACAATGTTTTTAGGGCTCCCTACAGTCAGTATATATATGAAATCAGATTCTGACGAAAACATGCGTAGTCCTCGGATAGACCTTTCCAATGGGCTATCGTGCACCTAAAACGAAGATCGTATGCAAAAGTTATGACCCCAGGAAGTTGATGTACTAACTTACCCAAACGAGGCCCACACGACTTTTGGCGCTTCATCTCATAGGGTTAGGTTTTTGGATGTCTAGATTTTTTGACATTCCTGTTTATTGTAAAAAGGCCTTCAGAGGCTCATTGTAATCATATTCTTGTGAATGAGAGCAACCGTCACATCTCTTCTCAGAGATAAGCCGCCACCATTCTAAAAAGTTTGTTTTTTGCTGCATTTTACAGTTTCAACTTATTTCCTTATTGAATCGAAACCAGTTTGACTGTATATCTGTTATTCTGTGTTAAGCATCTTTTGATAATAATCTGTATTCATTTCATTCTGCTCATAAAATCCGGGTCGCTTTCTCACACTTGTTCCATTCAAAAGAGAAGGAGAAGGAACATGGTCCCTTTCTCACACTTTTGTATTTGAGAAATTAGAAGAAGGAGCATAGGGACTTTCTTACACTTTAGTAATTTTCATGAGGAAGATAAGGAGAAATAGACCTTTATTATACTTTAGTAACTTTTGGAGGAGGAGAAGCAATGCTATCCTTTTCTCATCTCACACTTTTTTAATTAGAGGGACAAGGAGAAAAAGAAGGATCATTATACCTTTCTCGAACTTCTATCATTTAAGTAAGGATAAGGTGGATTATGGGCCCTTTCTCACACTTTGCAATTTGAGTAATGAGGAGGATAACATTCTCTTTCTCACACTGTATTAATATTTTGGAGGAAGAGAAGGAGCACAAACCTTTTCTCATGCTTTAGTAATTTCTTGGAGGAGAAGGAGCACTGACCCTTTCTCACACTTTTGTAATTAGAGTGATGAGGAGGAGGAGTGGCTTCATTTTCGCTCTTTTTAGTAATTTTAGGAAAGAGGAGAAGGAAAACCTTTCCTTTCTCACACTTATGTCATTTAATTGAGGAGGAGAAGGATCATTATCTCTTTCTCATTTTTTTTTAATTAAAGTGATAACGAGAAGGATAGGGAGCCCGAGCCTTCTGTCATTTGAGAGAGGAGGAGAAGGAAAATGGGCCTTGTCTTAAACTTTTGTAATTATAGTAAAGAGAGTGATGAGGAGAGCGAGAAGGAGTATTGTACCTTTCTCACACTTGTTCAAGTCGAAAGAGAATGATAAGGAGCATAGACACTTTTTCACACTTTTTAAATTTGAGAGAGAAAGAGAAGGAGCATTATCCTTTTCTAACACTTGAATAATTTTTAGGAGGAAGAGAAGGATCACTAGCCCTTTCTCATACTTTAGTTATTTTTTAAAGGAGTAGACGATGACCTCTTCTCACACTTTTTTAATTAAAGTGACAAGGAGAAGGAGAAGGAACAATATCCCTTTCTCACACCTTTGTCATTTAAGTGAGGAGAAGATGGAGCTTGAGCCCTTTCTCACACTTTTGAAATTTACGTGAGGAGGAGAAGGAACACTGCAAATTTCTCTCACTTTATTGATATTTGGGAGAAAGAGAAGGAGAACAATCCATTTCTCATATTTTAGTAATTTTTTGGAGGGAAATTATCAATGGCACTTTCTCACACTTTTGTAATTAGAGTGACGAGGAGAAGGAGATTTGTCCCTTTCTCACACTTATGTCATTTGAGTGAGAATAAGATGGATCACAATCCCTTTATCACACTTTTTTAATTTGATTGAGGATGAGAAGGAGAGTCGTCCCTTTCTCACACTTTGTTATTATTTGGTAAGAAGAGAAGGAGCACAATCCTTTTCTTATACTCTAGTAATTTTTAGGAGGAGAAGGAACACTGACCATTTCTCACACTTTTGTAATTATTAGAGTGATAAGGAGTAGGAGTGGCTTTAGTTTCTTGCAAGTTTTTAATTTTAGTAAAGGGGAGAAGGATCATTAGCCCTTTCTAACACTTTTGTAATTAGAGTAATGAGGAGAGGGAGAATCAATACTAGCCCTTTCTCACACTTCTTCCATTCAAGAGAGGAGGAGGAGGAGCACTGTTCATTTATTACATTTTTGTAATTAGAGTAATGATGATAATGAGTAGTATCACTAGAAATTTCTCACACTTGTGCCATTAAAAAGAGGAGGAGAAGAAGCATGGGGAACTTCTCACACTTTTGTAATTTGAGTGAGCAGAGGGAGCACTGGTTCTTTATCACACTTTAGTAATTTTCAGGAGGGAGAGAAGGAGCACTACCTCATTCTCATACTTTAGTAAATTTTGGGAGGAGGATAAGCAACACTCTTTTTTCTGACACTTTTGTAATTTTAGTGGTGAGGAGAAAGAGAATTGGCCCTTTCTCACACTTTATGAATATTTGTGAGGAAGAGAAGGGACTCAATCACTTCTTCATACTTTTTTAAGTTTTGGGAGGAGAAGGAGCATTGAATCTTTCTCACACTCCTCTCATTTAATTGAGGATAATGAGCACTATCCCTTTCTCACACCTTTTTAATTATAATGTGTTAAGGTTCTAAGCTATTATTAGGTTTCTTTTCATTTCACTAGATAACAATAGCATAGATAGGATCACTGAGAAATACACAATCACAAGAGACACATCATTTATCCTGGGAAACCCTCGTGGGGGAGAAAACCCCAAAAAACTTCCTTAATATAGATAGCCAATACAATGCCAAGAGATAACTCAAACAAATACAGAAAGTGCTCTCCCAAGAATGTGCCTCTCGCCTCTCTCTCTCTTCCTTCTTCTCCAACTGCAGCTCCAGACTTGCGCTCTTATGAACAAGTGAGTGAGTGAACAAATGAGGCACTAGCCTCTCTTATTTATACAATCTGGCAGGCACTGAACTGGGGTGTCTTTTCACTGGCACGACCAACTTCTTATTCTGGGTGGTTATAACCACTTTAATATATTCTGGGGAAGAATTTTCATTTAGCCTATTACAATTAGGGTTTGACCAATCCACAAAAGGGGATTTGGTCATTTACAATGCCTGACATGATCAATCCACAAAAGGGGATCGATCTAATGAATAATACATCAATAATAAATAGAATACTCTTTGCAGTTACAATAATTCAACACTCCCTGTTAACAATAAGGGTATTCTACAACAACATCGGACGAGAGAGAGGGAAACATCATCGACAACATCTTGGAACACTGACTGGCATATCTATAAATCATCGGAATTTTTTCTCATCATCAATATCATCATTCTCAATAGGGAGCTGGAATGGAATCATCATCCTCATCAGCATGAGGCTAAGGGATCATCATCATCATCTTCAGCATGAAGCTAAAGTAACATCATCATCTTTGGCATGAAAGATGAAATAACATCATCATCATCATAATCATATTCAACAAGGAACTGAAGTGGCATCATCATCATCATCATCATCTTCAACAAGAAGCTGAAATGGCATCATCATCATCATCTTCAACAAGAAGCTGAAGTGGCATCATCATCATCATCTTCAGCAAGAAGCTGAAGTGGCATCATCATCATCTTCAACATGAGGCTGACACATCATCACAACATGAGGCTGACACATCATCAACAATTAAGATGGCACATCATCACAACAATTAAGCTAGCACATCATCACAACAATTAAGCTGGCACATCATCAAAAAAATTAAGTTGGCACATCATCACAAGAATTAAGCCGACACATCATCACAACAATTAAGATGGCAACACCACACAACAATTAAGTTGGAAACACCATACAACAATTAAGATGGAAGCACAACAATTAAGCTGGCAACACCACACAACAATTAAGTTGACAACACCAAACAATAATTAAGCTGGCAACAACACACAACAATTAAGATGGAAAAACCACACAACAATTAAGCTGGAAGCACAACAATTAAGCTGGCAACACCACACAACAATTAAGCTGGAAGCACATCAATTAAGCTGGCAACACCACACAACAATTAAGCTGGAAGCACAACAATTAAGTTGGAAACTCAACACAACACTACTCCCCCTTTCGAGGGAGGTCCTTTCAGACTATACCAAGCTTATCTCGAAAGTGCTCAAACTTTACACGAGATAGAGGTTTGGTCAACACGTCAACAACCTGTTNCTGCACCATGTCATAGATGTAATGATATTGGATCTCTATGTGTTTTGACTTGTCATGGAACAAACAGTTCTCTGTCATCTTTATACAGCTCTGGTTATCACATAGGATCGCGGTTTCTTCCATCTCTAGGTCGAATAGGCCAGTCAACAACTTACGAAGCCATATGGCTTCACAACTGGCAGAACATGCAATAATGTATTCTGCTTCCGTTGTACTGAGAGAAATGCTTGATTGCTTCCTACTCTGCCATGAGATCATGGTTTATCCCAAACTGAAACAACATCCTAAAGTGCTCTTCCTGTCAGAGACACTTCCAGCCCAATCTGAATCAGTGTACCCACTCAGTCTGAAGTCACGATCTCCATCATAACCGAGACCACAATCTAATGTACCCTTAAGGTACCTCATCACATGTTTTGCAGCAACTAGGTGAACATGTCCGGGTTCTACCAGAAACTGACTCAAATTATTCACGGCAAAACAAATATCTGATCTGGTGTTCGTCAGATACATCAACGATCCAATGATTTGTCTATACAACGTGACATCAATCAATTCTGACGAAGTGTCGACCAGAAGCTTCAGCTTCGTTTCCATGGATGTATTCATGGACTTGCACTCCAACATATCAAATATCTTCAGGATTTCTACTCTATACTTCCCTTGGTTATGGAAGATTCTCTCTAGGCTCTGCCATACCTCAAGACCTAAGAAATAATGCATTAGGACAAGGTCTTTCATCTCAAATTCTGCAGTGAGCTTCTTCTTACATTTGGTGATGAGATTTTCTTATCCAATTAAGAATAAGTCATTCACATACAACAACAATATCACCGACTCAACATTCATAACCTTGAAGTAGAGGTTAGAATCAATTTTACTCTTGGTAAAACCCAAGCTCGTTAGGAAATTGTCAATTCTGCCATATCAAGCTTTAGAAGCTTGCTTCAACATGTACAAATCCTTCTTCAACTGGCAGACATGAGTCTTTCTATCTTCAATATGCAAATCAAATTTTCTCATTACATTGTACCAATCTGGTACACTTGCTCAGCTACAACTCAATCTGCACAATCATGTGCCAGCTCTATGTACTTTCTACAGAGCACTATCTGTCTCACTGTCTGGGAGTATGCCCTCTACTCTTCTCTGTAATTGTTCCTTCTGGAACTACGACTCTGCACATGTACCTACTCTAAAGCTAAGAATGATTGCTCCATTCTCACTGTGATTGCTGAAGTCTGGGAGTAACTCCTCTACTCCATCATGGCAACAACTTCATCTGAAATTGAGAGTGGCTCAATAACTGATACTAAAGATAACTCTTCTTATTTCATGGAGGTAACTCTATCTTTCATTGTAGTCATGTCTCCATGACCCAACTAATGTACTGCACCAACTACCACTCAATTTTTAAATATGGGGATTTCTCCCCCTGCATCTCATGAATCATGGTTGTTCTGGTTGTCTTCATAGATACTAGAATTATTTCTTCAATAATTGGAGTAAGTGTCTCGTCATAGTATTCTCCCTCTTGATGGGAGAATCCTCTTAGACGCACATCAAGCTTTGTACATCTGCAACATGTTTGATCAGTATAGATCAATATTGGAAGTCAATACTGACTTCTCTTCTAGTCTCACGGAAGAATCCATATTCTAGTCTTTCTGACTGGCTTCCTTCTCTGTTACTGAAACAAGGGAATCTTCCCAGGAGATTTCATATTTCCTAGAAGTTTCTGAAGCTACGATCTAGTCTTCTCACGACATCTATCTCCCAGTCCCGGGAGTTGTCTCTTCATTTGATCCTTTCTAAGATCAGGAATTCATCATCTCTTACAGAGTTTACTTGCTGTTGAATACCAATTCTAAATATGAAAGACAGTGTCAGGCTTCAAACGAGATCTGCTTCCCGTTCTAATTTTTGGTCATCTTTGGAGCCTTTTGCTCCTTTCAATCAATCTTCATATGAGATACTCTGAATCTCAAGAGATAGCTTCTTCTTCATCTTCTTTGGTACATGAGTGTATATGGTCATGTACATAGTTAGCTTCATGTCTCATATAATATGTTGCCTTCAACAACCTTCACTATAGCTTCCTTAGGGTTATCACGTGTTACCTGAACCAAGGTCAAAAAAACAACAAGCAAGAATAATACTCTTTTGATAATAGTAGATAAACCAATAGCATGAATAATCATCACAATAGCTCCTTTAGAGCTATCACTTGTGATCTGTCTGAAGTAAAGATCAAAAGTAAGAAATACAATATGAAATGAGGTCAACATTCTTATAGTGTTGTGATCAAACATTCCTCCATGGAAACCTGGAACTAACACAAGGGATTTCTCCTTGAGGAGATGTTAGTTTGTATCAGGCACATGATTACATTAAGCATTTATCTCAATATGATCACATGCTATCAGGTATAGTACTTTTCAAATACTAGTTATCAACTTGTCATGTGCAACTTTGAATCTTATCAACTTAATTAATCAAACCTGGAACCTGGAGCCTTGTCCTCAAGAATGAGTGTGTTGTTGATTTTCTTCCAAGTCTCCTTCACTCAAGATGACAAGTGTTTTCTTCAACCAATCTTTTGTACTAGGACAATATGCTATCTTGATAGAAGGTTGGGTTAGCGAATAAAATCTATGATCTTTACTTTAATCCATATAATACCTTGACTTATATTTTGATCAAAGTTTAGTATGATGGTCATAGCTACAACATGCAACACTGATCAAAATAATGTCATAACAAATAGATGCATATCTGAATAATCACACATGGGTTGCATAATTCCTCTGAATGTGTTGGATCTTGAGATCCTTCTGGATCTATGGCAAGAGATCCCTTCTCCTGCAAATACCCTTTAAAGATTAACAATTTAAACATATGTGAGTACATACCTCAGATAACATTTGCAGGTAGTGGCACCATCTGGTAGTAGTGACAATGATCAACAACTCTTAAAAACTTCAAGGGTGACTGCAACTAGTACTACGACTGATAATTCAACTAGTACTGCAACTGCAATTGATACTGCAACTGGTTCTGAGACTGCAACTGCAACTGCAACTACAACTTAGAATTTTATGAGGAAACCTTAATTTTTCAAACTTCAAATTTTGAAATTTTGATCCAGGGGATATATGCGCTGAGCTGAGGCGAGTAAGCTGGTGCAGTCAGATTTATGAAAATCTAAATTTTACCCCCTCAAACTTGACCAACGGATTTTTGGACTGGTGCTTCTGGTTTTCTGGTACTTCTGGTACTCTGGTACTTCTGGTACTTCTGGTACTCTGGTTTTCTGGTACTTCTAGTACTTTGTGAAAACTAGGGTTTCACTTTCCAGGAGATATAGCCACTAAAAGGTTGCGCTGAGGATGCCAAAGTGATCCTTGAGGAAGGGTGCACTTTTCTAGATGGTTTTGGGGCTGAAACTCTTCTTAAATAAAAATCCCTAATTTGCATGTACGACAACAATGACGTTTTTTCTCTTTTTCTTGTGAAAGATGCTCTCTTCAGCTTAGCTCTGATACCATGTTAAGGTTCTAAGCTATTATTAGGTTTCTTTTCATTTCACTAGATAACAATAGCATAGATAGGATCACTAAGAAATACACAATCACAAGAGACACATCATTTATCCTGGGAAACCCTCATGG
>SNQJ01S0114234.1:16156-28250 GCA_010110895.2 Picea sitchensis | reverse complement strand
TACCTTCTCTGATTCAGAGTCATCTTCCTCTTCATTTGTAGATTCATGATCTTCCTTTTTGCTTGTGGATTTGTCATGATATTGCACTACTATGTATCCTGAAAGTGCGATTTATGGGACCTGTTCTTCCTTTAACTACTCTTCATTATGATCTTTCTCTGTTGTGAATTATGACAATATAATTTATGCAACCCGTTCTTCTTTTCTTGTATTTCGTTGTCTTTCTCGTACTATGGAAAGTATTGTAATTTATTGAATATGTTCTTCTTTCACTTGCTCTTCTTCTTGTTCTTTTCTTTTCCAAATCTTGGTGTATCTAATATATGTTTCTTTCTTCTTGTATGGCACTGTCATTATTTTACAATTTTAAGCTATATGACCATATTTGTGGCATTTGCAACATTCAATATTATGTGGGGCCACATAAACACTTCTTGCCTAAGCATTTCTTCCATGTTCTCTATAGTCTGCAACTCTATGTCCAAAGTTAGTACAATAAAAACAATAACCATAAAATAACTTTTGATACCCGGGGGTGGATGATCTTCTCTGTGATGTATTTGTTTCGATCTCATGCTTTGGTTGATCATGATCTTCTCTTTTGCTGACTCCTTCATTATGAGTGAATATTCTTTGTTGTTTGAATGTGGAGGGTCTTCTTTGATGCCCATCTCTTCTGTAGCCTTGAGTCTTTTGTACTTTTGGAATATTCTTCTATAGGGGCTTACATTGTTCCTTCTTTATAAAACCTTTGATACCTTCGACATAACTCTTAGGTTTCTCTTCATTTTTCTTTTCTCATAAGCTATGAAATTTCTCTTCAACATTATTTGTTGATGATGTGGATTCTTCTTCAATGCTTTTACTGATCTTGACAACTTTTACTCTTAACATAACAACTTCTTCTTCAAACTTCTCCACCTCTTGTTCTTTCTTAATCATCTGATTCCTCATGAATTCTTTAGTTCACTTTGCTTCTTCAAGTTGGATATTCAATGTGATTACTTCATCTTCCAGTTATCTTTCTCGTTGACTGAATTATACTTCTTGATTCTTTTATTTTTCAATCTCAAGATCGTCTTCTATTTCATTGGGATTTTCCATATCATCAATTTCAATCATTAAATAAGGGCATTCAATTTTAAGATGTCCACACTTTTCAAAATTAAATCAAAAGAGCTCAAATATGTTGATTTCATACTCTTCTTCTTTTGAATCCATCTCACATGATGAACATATTTCCTTTTTTGATGCCCTTGAATCTCCTTTAGAAAACTCTGACTCTATGATGGGAGAAAAATAGATATCATGTAGCTTATCCTGAAGTTCTTTGGCTAATGAGAATTTACCCACTTTGTTCTATGTTGAATCACATAGTACTTCCATGATGAGATCCATTGTTATTTTGTTGTTCTACTTTAATTCTTTCTTGGATGCGGTGTTTGGTTTCTTTGTAGAATTGTATCCTATAAAAAGTGAGTTCCAAATGTCATATCCCTCTACCTATAAAAATGTTTTCATTCATCTGCTCTCGTAGGGATAGTTCTGACCATCAAACTTCGGTACCTTGGTATTAACATACTCCATAATATCCTTCCAATGGTTAAACTATTTCCTTGAAGGAAACTACTTTGATACCAACTGTTGGATTACTGAGGGAGGGGGGGTGAATTAGTAATGATAAATTTATACCACTTTTAACCATAATTTATATTCCTTTAACTTATTAAACAATATTCATTAGTTCATCATCAATATATTATTGCATCGTAAAAATTAACATCCATCAGTGCATAATAAACAATAATAGACACATCCACATGATGCAAAGTACACCAATATTTATGTGGAATCCCATTGTGGGAGAAAACCCCCAAATGATTTTCTTATATGTAAAAGAATTATATTCAAGGAAGGAACAACTTCCCAATTTTCTATCTCCAACTGGAAGGAGGATTCAACCCCCTAATTCTCAATCTCCAACTTGGGGGAAGCTCCAACTCCCTAATTCTCTGGCTTTGACCAGAAGGAAGATACAAATCCCCATGTTCTTCTGCTACAACTGGAAGGTGAATACAACCACCTTTCCTTGCCCCATCCAACTTCCCTAAAATATAAATGTAGACTAACTGTCACTATGACAAACTCTGTCACTATCACTTCCATTGATTTGTCACTGTCACTTCCACAACTCTTTCACTGCCATTGAGCTTTCTATCACTGTCACTTGGCCAATTTTTTTTCTACAGATGCATGACCTACCTATACTGCAACTCGCAGATGTCCACACCTTTATTTACTGCAACTCGTGGATGTTCAGGTATCTATTTTTTGCAACTTGCGGACTAACACAATATTATACTAGTATTACTATCACTATCTTTGTCACTATCTCATCCCTTTGTATATGTTCATCAACCAACTGATATGATACCATATAACACACATAAAATATCCAAGTATATCTAACAGAAACCATGTACTAGGATCTCACTATTCATGTGATCTAAAAATGGAAGGTACTTGTTTAAGGGTGCAAGGTATCCATTTTCCATACTTCAAAATGTGAGTTATACACTCCAATGTGACCTCTGAAAATGTGAGAACTTACTATTTCTTATACAGAGATAGACTGTAGGAGCATTTACCGGACATGTCACCTCTAAAGAGAGGATGAGTTCCAGAGGCTACCTGGCCCTTGTTTAAGGGTGCAAGGTATCCATTTTCCATAATTTCAAATGTGATATACACTCCACGACCTCTGAAAAATGTGAGAACTTACTATTCTTATACAGAGATAGACTGTAAAGGGCCAGGTAGCCTCTAAAGAGAGGATGAGTTCCAGAGGCAAGAACCCTACACATAAACAAGTTGCACATCTAAACACATGAAGCAAGGTCCGTTGTTTTATTTAACTCTAAGTGTTTACTATTATTTCTTTTTAGGCGAGTCTCAGAAGGCCAAAATCTGTAACTCATCCTCTCTTTAGAGGTGACATGTCCCGTAAATGCTCCTACAGTCTATCTCTATATAAGAAATAGTAAGTTCTCACATTTTCGAGGTTACATTGGAGTGAAACCTACATTTTGAATTATGGAAATGGATACCTTGCACCCCTTAAACAAGTACCTTCCATTTTTAGATCACATGAATAGTGAGATCCTAGTACATGGTTTTGTTAGATATACTTGGATATTTTATGTGTGTTATATGGTATCATATCAGTTGGTTGATGAACATATACAAAGGGATGAGATAGTGACAAAGATAGTGATAGTAATACTAGTATAATATTGTGTTAGTCCGCAAGTTGCAAAAAATAGATACCTGAACATCCACCTGTGCCAAAAGTAGTCAAAGGTGTGGGACATCCAGCGCCGGCAAGATAGGTAGGTCAACAAGTATCCGTAGAAAAAAATTGGCCAAGTGACGTTGATAGAAAGCCTTCAATGGCGCGGAAAGGTTGTGGAAGTGACAGTGACAAATCAATGGAAGTGATAGTGACAGAGTTTGTCATAGTGACAGTTAGTCTACATTTATATTTTAGGGAAGTTGGATGAAAGTGCTGTATTCACCAACAGAAGAACATGGGGATTTGTATCTTCCTTCTGGTCAGCCGTAGAATTAGGAGTTGAGCTCCCCCAAGTTGAGATTGAGAATTAGGGTTGAATCCTTCCGCTTGAGATAGGAAATGGGTTGTTCCTTTGAATATTATTTTATATATAAGAAAATCATTTGGTGGTTTCTCCCACAATGGGATTCCACATAAATTGGTGTACTTTGCATCATGTGGATGTGTCTATTATTGTTTATTATGTAATGATGGATGTTAATTTTTACGATGCAATAATATATTGATGATGAACTAATGAATATTGTTTAATAAGTTAAAGGAATATAAATTATGGTTAAAAGTGGTATAAATTTATCATTACTAATTCACCCTCCCTCTAAGTAATCCAACAAATAATCAAAGTAGTTTCCTTCAAGGAAATAGTTTAACATTGAAGGATATTATGGAGTATGTTAATACCAAGGTACCGAAGTTTGATGGTCAGAACTATCCCTAATGAGCGTGACATAATGAAAACATTTTTATAGGTAGAGGGATATGACATTTGACACTCATTTTATAGATAAGCAATTCTACAAAGAAACCAAACACCGCATCCAAGAAAGAATTAAAGTAGAACAACAAAATAACAATGGATCTCATCATGGAAGTACTATGTGATTCAACATAGAACAAAGTGGGTAAATTCTCATTAGCCAAAGAACTTCAGGATAAGTTACATGATATCTCATTTTCTCCCATCATAGAGTCAGAGTTTTCTAAAGGAGATTCAAGGGCATCAAAAAAGGAAATATGTTCATCATGTGAGATGGATTCAAAAGAAGAAGAGTATGAAATCAACATATTTGAGCTCTTTTGATTTAATTTTGAAAAGTGTGGACATCTTAAATTGAATGCCCTTATTTAATGATTGAAATTGATGATATGGAAAATCCCAATGAAATAGAAGACGATCTTGAGATTGAAAAATAAAAGAATCAAGAAGTATAATTCAGTCAACGAGAAAGAATAATTGAAAGATGAAGTAACTACATTGAATATCCAACTTGAAGAAGAAGAGAAAACAAAAGAATTCAAGCAGGAATCGACATGATTAAGAAAGAACAAAGAGGTGGAGAAGCTTAACAGTTGTCATGTTGATAGTAAAAGTTGTCAAGATCAGTAAAAGCATTGAAGAAGAATCCACATCATCAACAAATAATGTTGAAGAGAAATTTCATAGCTTATGAGAAAAAGAAACAAGAGAAACCTAAGAGTTAGCGTCGAAGGTATCAAAGGTTTTATAAAGAAGGAACAATGTAAGCCCCTATAGAAGAATATTCCAAAAGTACAAAAGACTCAAGGCTACAGAAGATGTACATCAAAAAGACTTTCCACATTCAAACAACAAAGAATATTCACTCATAATGAAGGAGTCAAAGAAAAGAGAAGATCATGATCAACCAAAGCATGAGATCAAAACAAATACATCACAGAGAAGATCATCCACCGCATCAAAAGTTATTTTATGGTTATTTTCACTAACTTGGACATAGAGTTTAATTATAGAGAACATGGAAGAAATGCTTAGGCAAGAAGTGTTTATGTGGCCCCACATAATATTGAATGTTGCAAATGCCACAAATATGGTCATATAGCTTAAAATTGTAAAATAATGATAGTGCCATACAAGAAGAAAGAAACATATATTAGATACACCAAGATTTGGAAAAGAAAAGAACAAGAAGAAGAGCAAGTGAAAGAAGAACATATTCAATAAATTACAATACTTTCCATAGTACGAGAAAGAAACCAAATACAAAAAGAAGAAATCGTGCTGTATAAATTATATTGTCAGTCCACAACAGAGAAAAGATCATAATGAAGAGTAAGTTAAAGGAAGAACAAAATCCCATAAATCGTGACTTCTTCTGTGATAACAGCAGTGCAATATCATGACAAATCCACAAGCAAAAAGGAAGATCATGAATCTACAAATGAAGAGAGGAAGATGACTCTGAATCAGAGAAGGTATTATTTTGAGCTATCTATCTTGGAGACTCCCAATATGAATATTGAATAGGGAGTCTATAAAGAGCTAAGATATAGATCGTGAGAATCATCCTTCGAGCGGCTTGTAGAGTTCGAGTATATAGACTTAGAGAAATTAGTTAGCAAAAGTTTATGATTGTATTCATGCAAAGATATGTTCAACATAGGTTGTTCCAAACATGTGTAGAGTTCGCTTTGAAGATAGAGAATACTATAAGATGATTAGTTGCAACAAGTGAAGCCTTCATGACAGTTCAGTGACATATTGGTCAACATTATGGACAATTGAGTAGTTGAGTCTTGGTGCATAAGGATAGATATGGATTCATAAGAACATTTAGTAGGTTTGGACATATATATGACAATGGATGAGAGTACATATTCATTTATTGGTTTAGAGAGTGGTTTAGATATTGATTCAGATATTGTTTCATAGATTGGTTCAAAGAATGTTGGACGATTATGATAAAGCAATATTTGAATGATTAAACTTTGAAACATTTATATATGTCAGTTTATTACACAGGGAAGCACCAATGGACAATAACTCGAAAAGGAAGCAAGTAAAGGAAGACCTACATTGATCTACACAACGATATGCACAGAAGTCATCATAGAGATAGATCTATAAAGGAAGATCAATAGAATACAAACAGAGAGACATACCCACAGGGGGAGATATTCTTTTACCAATGATTGGCTAAAGCAAGTATTGCGTTAGGAGGAAGTTAATACTTTTTCCAAAAGGAGAGAGAGAGTAATCAGAGGCATGAGGAAAGGAGGGAGTAGCCCCAAGAATAGTTTAGATAAGGGGAGATTGATGTCAATGCTTGAGTAAGTCCGGTGGCACACTCCGATAGCCCTAGAGGTGTGGTTAATGAACATGAAAGTAATTGAGGAATATGGACATGAATATCAGTGATATCTGAGGTGAGAATATCATAGATGGATAGTATGCATCATGTTATTTATTTTGATATGTGGAACGCGACATAGTTCCTCATGGATAGGGAGATATGGCCTTGAGAATTTGGAGAACCCTTTAGAGTAATCTAGAAGCCCCTAGAAGGTCAAAAATAAGTAGAAAGTCATAAAGAAGATTGCCTAGTCAAAGTGGTTGCAAAAGAAATTATTTAAAAATAAAGTAGTTACAATAAGAAGGGAAAATAAGTTATGAGTTGACTAATTAAGGAGCAGTTAGTTGCAACAAGAAAATGGGTTAGCCCTAGAAGATGGAAAAAGGGTAAAACAGTTACAAGAAAGCTTCTAGAGGAAGACATATGGCAAGTATAAATAGAGATTAAGAGGCTCCCATTAGCACCTATTGAGAACATTGAATATATTTTGTTGTAAAATGTTATGGGCAGGTACTATTGACAAATATGATGCAGTGAGTATGAGGTAGTGAAGTTCAATGAAGAGAAAATTTGCAGGAGTCGAAGGGTCAAGATTATGTTTATTGGTCTAGGGTTTCTTGAAGACATCCACAAGTTGCAAAACTAGCATGACGTGGACATCCATGGGCTACAGTGGGACAAAGCATGGAAATACACGATTTTATTGAAGACAGGGTGCATATCTATTGACCAAGCTAAAGAGAAAAAATATCAAATTCATCAGTAGTGACAAGTTGTTGAGCTGAGAAGAAACTACAGGCAAGGGTGACGGTGATCAGGTATAGCAAAATCTTCTACAAGAATAAAAAAGTATGTTATATGCTTGTTGTAGTTGGTTTTTGGTGATGGCTTAGGGTATGGTCATGGGAGATTGATCTTTTCCCTTAAGGGATTGTTGGTTGTATGGTATATGCTATGAGAGTTAAATCTACAGAGGCACATTGTTGGTGTACTAGTTAGTTTTTGCTAATGTACACACCATATAGTATTTTTTTGTGGCATATTTTGTGACTTTGGAGCATGTGTGAGGTATATTGGTTGAGGTGTGTTGTTGAAGACATGCGTACATATTGAGACTGCATAATAGTGAGGGTTTTATATATGGTTGATGTGAGGGTTTCCCATCTTGGCTTATGTTCATTAATGCACATGTAGCACATGATTAGTGAGATCCTAATAAATGGTTTTTGTTAGATCTACTTGGATATTGTATGTGTGTTCTATGATATTAGATCCGTTGGTTGATGAGAATATATAGAGGGATGACATAGTGAAAAATATAGACACAATGGCAAAGACAGAGTGACAGAGATAGTGATAGTAATAGTAGCATAATATTGTGCTATTCTGCAAGTTGCAGCAAATAGAGGCATGGACATCCATGAGTTGCAACAAACAGAGGCATGAAAATCCTCAAGTTGTAGTATAGACAGGTCATGAAAGAACTAGGCTCAATGGCAGTGACAGTGAAAGAGCAGTGGTAGTGACCGTGACAAAGTTTGTGATAATGACAGTTGATCTACATTTATATTTCAGGGCATTTGGACAAGGCAAGGAAAGGTGGTTGTATCCACCTTCCGGTTGTAGTCGAAGAACACAGGGAATTGTAGCTTCCTTTTGGTTGGAGCCAGATAAATGGGGAGTTAACATATGGATGGATGTTAATTTTTATGATGCAATAATATATTGATGATGAACTAATGAACATTGTTGAATAAGTTTAAATAATATAAATTATGGTTAAAAGTGGTATAAATTGTTCATTATTGATTCACCCCCCCTCTCAGTGATCCAATAGAGGAATCTCATTATGAAGATTTCAAAGTCTTTAGACAATAATATGGACAATTGTATTGTCCTGTAATTATATAAGGGGCTACATATGGATCGGATTGTCTAAGTCAACATTCTTGATTCTGAAGAACTAAAAGCAAAGGGACATAAGAATTCAGAACGTTAGAACATGTAGTTCAAGAGAGGAAAGTGAATCAAAGTATTGCAAAACTTTATAGAGGTAGTAAAGGAGAAATAATCATGTTATAAGAGTCACATAAAGGTGCATGCTATAATCATCTTTAATATTATGTCATGTTCATAAATGTGTATGCCTTGAACAAAAGAAATCTAGGTACGTACATATGAGAACAGTACAAGAAAAAATGTTTTTCAAGGAAGGAGCAATAATGAATAAAATATTTATCCAGGGACTTCTACATATACATAAAGAAGAAAAGAGAATCCAAATGGAAAAGGCATTGATAAAAATTCGACTTGGTTTCAAATAGGTCAAGATAGAATGTATTCCACAGAAGGAGATGGAAGTGGATGTTGACATACAGATACAGGTATTGCAAAGATTCAATGAACAAGACTTTTGTTGTCAAGGAATATACAAGTTAGAGCGAAGCTATATATATCATATTAGCTACAGTGCCAAAGGCCAGAGTCAGAGTCGTATTCTAGAGAAGAAGTTAGAAGTACATTGATCTAGTACCTGAGATCGAAGATTGAGATGAATACTTAATTCCAAAAGATTCAATAAGATGAAAGAGTCCGTTAGAGTTATCATCACAAAGTTGTTGAGTATTAATACTTTTGGAGGTCCAAAATTTCTTCAGTGGGAAGGTGTGATGCAGGATGATCCAGAATGTTCACAGAAGTCTAGGAGGATCCAGAAAACTCATAGAGATCCCAGGGATCCATAAATGCTTAAAATTCAAGTATTTCAAATTGTCTAAAAAATGACATCATTGCATAGAGCTCATCATTAGCTTTCCAATGATGTAAATGACAAGTCAAACGGATTTTGTATGCAAAAGGTATGGGAAATCAAATTTCAAGTCAACCATGTCAAAGTCAAAAGTAAAACAGGTAAAAATGACACATGTTATGTCCATACAATGACACATGGCATGACCATACAGGTGACGTGGCCACACCCCAAGGTTCTACGTGGATTGATTAGTTGACTGGGAAAATGAGTTGGCAAGTTGAGTTGACATCCAAGTGGTTCATTCAATGTTTGATGCGTGGCATTAAGTAGCCAATAAGAAGATGCCACGTGGTAGCTTCCCATTGGCCTATATGGTTTGTGTGTTATAAAATTATTATGGAGTCCAAGGGAATCGACTCCATGATCTCCGTGATTGCCAAAGTATTAACAAATATCCCACAACCATCGCACCACACATTGTCACTTAACCATATGGTGGAATATATTATATTTAAAATCATGTAATATTTCATGTAGACCGAGGGCTAGCCCCCATCCCCTGGTTCAAACGTATTATCACACAACCTCACTCCATATTTCCATGAGGGGCTTAACCTTATTGCATGATATATATATATATATATATATATATATATTGTAATTAACCAACCAACGAATATATATAGTTTTAAAACTATATAACAAATCAACAAACTTCATGCCAACAAATATGCATGGAACGAAATTGAACCTAGACCTCTTCTACATTAGCATATGGTTCTAACCAATCCGCCAAACTAACCACATATTCTGGAATTTTGTCAAATATAGTAATGAGGTTGTCAACTAATTCATGAGGTAGTTTTGGAGGCCACCCTATATAATGGGCATGAATTCCAATGCAATGACACAGATCTTGAGGCATGCATGCCTATGCACATAATTTGAGGTGCACGAATCTTGAGAAAATGCATGGATTTCGAGACTGTACAAAAGTATGTGCAAGTACAATCTTAAGGTTTATGCAGCACCACAAAGTATGCCAAATGGTACTTTGACGAAATTTCAAGTGTTTTATATCTATTCTACACAATTTTTTCAAGGATCATGAATATGAGGTTTGTTTTGTGATTGAGGTCATTTGCAAAACTTTTTTCTCAATTTTCCATTTAAGAGTATTTAATGCATTGTTTTACATGCCAAAGAGAGTGAATTTGAGCTAGTTTGGAAATTGTTCGACTTTATAGTCAAAAGTTTCATAATTTCGCAAGGATTCCAATGGTGATGTTATTTTCTTATTTTGAGTAATGGAATTTAAGAGCATCCATTAAATTTGCATATGTGAGTCATGTTACATGTGTTTTTGGTACTTGAGATGGAGAAGGTGGTTTTCATTAGAATGAATAGAACTTAAAGATTAAACAAAAGTATGTAATTTGAGTTCTTTTGTTTTTTGTTGTGCCATTTCACCATCATCAAGAAAGTTAATCTTTAGTTTATGAGTTTTTGGGTTCAAAGCACATCATCAAAATTTTGCAATCCCCTCAATAGATCCTAGAAATTATACAGAAACAAGTTAGATATTGTATGTATATACTTTCAAGAATAAGTGGTGTCTAAATACTTTCGGATCAACATTACAACACGTCTTATTTGTAGGAAAAACCCTAAAGAAATGAACCCAAAAATAGTTACAAATCGGCGTAGATAATTGGCTACAAATCCCACGAATATCGAGATTCTATTACAGTGGAATTCCAATCGGATTACTAGCCGACCTCCATTAGGTCTTCAGTTGGTTGCTACATGAATCTTTGTCGACCTATTATCGGTTAACCTCTTCTACTTGTTGTTGAACACTTCGACTTTAACTTTTCTCGGTCGATCCACCTTGACCTTCGACTTTCACTGCCTGTCGATCCACCTCGATTTGACATTCACTGCAAATAATATAACACCCCAATAGACAACACCAAAGATACTTCGTCCAGACTACGTCTCTTCACCTAGAGCATACCTATACTTTGTTCTAGCCTACCGCTGAGCACGTTCCTACTCTAGTGCAACTTTTGTATACTTAGACAATTGTTAACAACTTAACACTTAGTCATATATAAACATACATCCATGAAACAAAGAGAGAACTTGCAAAACAAACAAGAGAAACATAGATATAGTGTGGATAACAAAAACCATGCCTAACACCTAGCTAAGTCTTATTATTGCAAAATTGTTACAATATGAGCACTATTGGCTCAGCTTATAACTTGGGCAAAGTCACATGAATTGCCTCATCTCACTAAGATACCCATACACAAATTCGTTACAGCCAGACTTGTTCGTTGTAACATCTTTAACAACTTTTATGGAGCACCCCAAATGTGCATCCAAAAAATAATCATCATCTCTTCTTTGCTGCAAAACTTCACACAGACTTGTGGTTATGTCCCCTAGCATGCATCCTTAGACCTGCGACAAGACTTCCCCAAACTTAGCAAAAAAAAAGTCGCCCCAACTCTTCCCACAAAATCACCTCAAGACAAAACAAGTACCCCATGTGGAGCGACTTGGCTCCTTGAGGGAGCTCACCCCTCTTCGTCTAAGTCTTCATCAAAATCGTAGAGTTGATCTTGTTGTCCTTGTTCTTCAAATATAATTTCCTTGGTTGTGAACACTTGTTCACTTATAGGGATTCCAAAGGTCACAATCTCGAACCATTGCGTCCTTTGGGAGTGTCGTGCCCCTTCACAAACCCCTATGTTTAAACAATCATCGCACCCCTTTGAAAACCTGGTCTCTCAAACGAATTCTTTCACCGCTTCGCAGACCCAATCACCTAAACGAACCCATGTACTCGTCGACGGTTGTGCCCTTGGGGCC
>SNQJ01S0114233.1:0-28250 GCA_010110895.2 Picea sitchensis | reverse complement strand
TCGGGATCCTTATGTGATCCCTTCATGTATACGTAACTTGATTAAATGTTTTATTTTATTCTCCCTCTTTAATTTAATACTTTATTAATTAATGAATTAATTAATAATTAAATCAATCATTAACCATATTGATTAAAGAGTTAGTTATACTTAAATTAATCATAATCAAGAATAACTTAATTAATAACAAATAATTAGTTAAGGTTATTTAATAACTAATTATAGTTTAGCTAATTTTTAGGATTATTTATTAAATTAATCATCTTAATAATTAAGGGTCGTTACAACACAAGGGAGAATACACACACAACCATAATTGGACATTGAGCAGGTGCAAGGAGGACTATCATAACCAATAGTATCATTTGAGGCATTGAAGGAGGTGCTAGTATTAGGGGTATCTGTCCCTATAATTGTGGAATTGAATATGTTATATGCAGATGATGTTGATGATGTGGACACTGTGAAAATCCCAATTCTAGATGAATCCAATCCAAAAAAGGAAGTTTCACTCTTAGTGGAGCCACAACTAGAACAAATGTATGTAGCGACAAATGCAACTAATAAAGTCCCAACACTAGAAGAACATAATTCACAACCACCCAAGGAAGAAAATATACAAGAAAGTGAGGGTGGAAATGAAAATGGGAAACAAAATTTGGAGGTTACAACTCAAGAGAATAGATTAGAAGATATTATAGCTCCTGAAAAAAAAAATGATATGTCTGTAGAAGTGGGAGCTGAACAGACCAGTAAAACACATCATCCTCCCAAAGAGTTGAGAAAAGAGGAGACAACTTGCAATAAAATGGAGGAGCTAGGAGGTCATGCATCATCAATTGATAAAGGAAAAGAACCTATCCTGGAACGCTTTCATACCCCAAGAAGCATGGGGTGATTAGTAGATACTAGAGTCGTTAGATGAAATTGATGACATTGAGGCCATAACTTCTGACAAGAAGAGACAAGTGATGGTAAGAAGAACAAGCAAGAAAAGGAAGCTATCTTTAGGCAACACCATGGTAATGACTACTAGAGAAAATTTACTAGATGAAAAAAAGGCTAAGGTCAGTGAAATATTGGGAGCAAGGGTGGATATATCCCATGCCACCATTAACATAGAAAGAGAATATGAGAGGAAATTCGTTTCCATGAGGAAAGAGTTAGAATCTCTTAGGAATCAAGTGGACTACTACAACGATACCACACAAGTAGTAATGATCCTAAGAGTTGACTTCTTAGATGAGCATGGTAGATATAAGCTGATCAAAGATTTATTTAAGGAGAAAGTTATAAATTATCAAGAGGAAACCCTTTTGTGCTTTGTAGTGCATAAGGATATGTTGAAATGGGTTAAGAAGGCACATATAACCTTGAGCCAAATTGAGCACATCAGAGAAATCCAAAAGGGCCGAGGGGATGAAGAGCATGGTATAAGAATGCTCATCAATGATAACATGGAAAATATATATAGGTCATCTAAGTATTGGATTCAGGATGTTTTCAAACCACAACAAAAGATGTAGGAGATATGGGACGAATGTCTTAGTAGTTGGAAGAAAATTGATGAAAAAATGACAGAGATCCAATTTCCTAAATTCAACTCACCAGAATATTTTTGGGATATCGAGGAAATAATGAAGAATCCCATAGACAATGATTGGAAATATGAGTCTGATGTTCAACATATGAACACTTTTTCATGAGGGCAAGTTAAAAAGTTCATGGAAGGCACCATCAAAACATTGGTCATTCTAGAGCATCTAGCCGCCAAGATGGACAAGTATAGACAATGCATTGAAGAGATGATGGAAGTTCTCAGTGCACCCATGGACCAACACCACTTCCCTTACATGCACATGTGTGAGGACTTCTTCTCCAAGTGGGTCGATTATGAAAAAATGAAACCATTGGATTAGTTACCCAATGACAAAGGAACCATTTGAAGAAAACACATGGATGAGTCCATATTTCTATTTCTTTTTCCTTGAAATAACATTTGTACTATTTGTAGGCAATTTTATTTTGATAAATAAGAGAATTGACCATGCTCGCGAGGTCCATGGTTTTTTGTAAGAAAATTTTGGATTGATGCAAGTGGAACTATTTTCTAAAGTTAATTTAGAAGCTCTATAGCAGTTAGAGATGCTTTATCAAATATGTACTTGTCATCCGATTAATGGATTGTTCTGCATTCTTCATTGGAAGCTACATGCATATAGTACAATCTTAATTATTTATAGTTATCTTGACTGACTAAGAAATATTTATAAAAAGTTTGGTAAAATATGAATTTATTTGATTCTTTGTGTTAAGTAAAGTGAGAAAAGAATATAATTAATTCTCATTTCTCTTTTCCTCGTATATTTCTGCATGCATGCCATTTACTCCTGATTCTTAAGAATATATAGAAATTGATAAATGTTGGTATTATTACTAGAGTGATTCGATTGTAGATGTTACTTACCTATCACAGCTAAAGGTTATCTTGGGCATAGGTTTTCCCCAAAAAATCTATCTCTTTAGTTAGTCTCATTTCCATTTGTAATAAAGCAAAACATGAAATAAGTACCAAAAGAAAGAGTAAAGGTAATAAANGGGATATCGAGGAAATAATGAAGAATCCCATAGACAATGATTGGAAATATGAGTCTGATGTTCAACATATGAACACTTTTTCATGAGGGCAAGTTAAAAAGTTCATGGAAGGCACCATCAAAACATTGGTCATTCTAGAGCATCTAGCCGCCAAGATGGACAAGTATAGACAATGCATTGAAGAGATGATGGAAGTTCTCAGTGCACCCATGGACCAACACCACTTCCCTTACATGCACATGTGTGAGGACTTCTTCTCCAAGTGGGTCGATTATGAAAAAATGAAACCATTGGATTAGTTACCCAATGACAAAGGAACCATTTGAAGAAAACACATGGATGAGTCCATATTTCTATTTCTTTTTCCTTGAAATAACATTTGTACTATTTGTAGGCAATTTTATTTTGATAAATAAGAGAATTGACCATGCTCGCGAGGTCCATGGTTTTTTGTAAGAAAATTTTGGATTGATGCAAGTGGAACTATTTTCTAAAGTTAATTTAGAAGCTCTATAGCAGTTAGAGATGCTTTATCAAATATGTACTTGTCATCCGATTAATGGATTGTTCTGCATTCTTCATTGGAAGCTACATGCATATAGTACAATCTTAATTATTTATAGTTATCTTGACTGACTAAGAAATATTTATAAAAAGTTTGGTAAAATATGAATTTATTTGATTCTTTGTGTTAAGTAAAGTGAGAAAAGAATATAATTAATTCTCATTTCTCTTTTCCTCGTATATTTCTGCATGCATGCCATTTACTCCTGATTCTTAAGAATATATAGAAATTGATAAATGTTGGTATTATTACTAGAGTGATTCGATTGTAGATGTTACTTACCTATCACAGCTAAAGGTTATCTTGGGCATAGGTTTTCCCCAAAAAATCTATCTCTTTAGTTAGTCTCATTTCCATTTGTAATAAAGCAAAACATGAAATAAGTACCAAAAGAAAGAGTAAAGGTAATAAATATTTCCAGGAATGTATTTGAGCAAACACAAAATCAATAAATCTCATTGAAAAGGTTGTCGGGCCATTAATTCAGAGAATTACACTATTCTGAATGGAGAAGAGTCTAATTGGGCCTCATCTTCGAGTGTGATTCATACTATTGCTTCAAACAGAATCCATCCCCATCAACATAATTGACACTGAAATGAGGTATTGATGCATGGAAAGTCATCAAAACAACCCACATAAATAATATACTCCCACTACCAGTACCCCACCTCGTGCCGAGGAAAGCACTGATTCTCATCCATAAATCCCATATGCGATCTCTCACGAAGAGGTTAACACATTTAGGAGAATCACCAGAGCATAAGCTCGACAGATAGGAGCATTACCCTTAACTCCATTACTACTTTGAAGGAGGAGGATGGTAAAACATGTAGTGTCCACACCAAAACATAATTCCATATGCACAGTTGAAGATTTAGTGGAATTTGCCTTAATTGAAAATGAACAACCTAATGTCTTAATCCTTGACACATATACTATAACCCCATTTGAAAGTACTTATTTTGAACTAGAAGAACTAGATTCAAAAGAAGAAGAATCTGATTCATAAGCCTCATGCATAGATGATTTTAGGGGCTAAATTTCGTTGATGGGCTAATTTTCCATGGTTTTTCCCAAAAACAGATTCCCTATTCTAAAAATTATTCAACCAAATTCTATAGGATAAAATTATTTTACCTTAAAAATCGTCAAAATTTTATACAAACTATATAAAATCCTTAGAAATTCGAATATTTTTACAAAAATATTGCCAAAAATTTATAGTTGGCATATGAAGGATTAGTAAGATTCGCTAAGATTTCTACATTTTAAAATAAATTTCTATCCTTAAAATCATACTTGGCCTCATGTTACAAATTAGATTACATAGGTGGCAATAATGAAAATAACCAGGAAATGAATAACCAACTTGGGAATAAGTAGCCTTGGCTGGCTAGAGATGCTTTGGCCTTACCTGGTCATTTACATAACTTACCAAGGAATCCAGAGAAGCTACTTCCTAAGTTTTATCCTGAGACATATGGGTTTCCGGAAGATCATATTAAGAAGTTTTTATTGGCGATTGGGTTGATGAACATGCACCATGAAGATGTAGTATGCAGATTTTTCCCCTACACTTTTGAGAATTTAGATTCAACTTGTTATTTTAACCTCCCAGTTGGCTCCATAAATAGCTGGAAGAAGTTCCAAAAGGACTTCTTAGACAAATTTGTAGATGAAATGAAAACTAGGGCTCTAATGAATGAATTGTTTGCTGCCACTATGGGCCCTAGGGAAAAAGTGAAGGATTTTAACCAACACTTTACCATGATCTTGAAAAAATTCTAACTATACGCTAAACCTTCCCAAGAGTTGCAAATCGAAGTATATGCAAATTCTCTACCAGCTTCCATCTCCATGTTTGTTAAGAGAGCTTCCAAACTCACCCTAGATGAAAACTTTGAATATGCTAAAACCATTGAGTTTCAAATGAAAGGGTGTAAAGAGAGTCAAATTTCCCTAGAAAAGAAAGAAACTCAACAACCACCCAAAAGGGGACTTTTGTTGACCATACCAAAAGAGAAACAAATTGATTAAAACATTGAAAAATGATGTTGTTGACATGGAAAGTCTACAAATAATGATCAATAAATTGTCAAATGATATTGTAGATATGAAAATAAATGCAAGAGAATGTACCTCTAATAAAAGGCCTTGTAGACCCCTTTTTAAGAGACCACCTCCTGTCAAAGCCATAGAACCTTCCCCAACAAATTTTAACATCTATTTAGGATATGTGGATATAAATTCCTTTTGTAGTTATCACTAAGAGAACCACTCTGAAAAGGATTGTCCCTTGTGGGTAAATGCCATGAATTTGATGACCCATCGTTTCTTAGATGGGTGTGACTTGATTGTGCAAGAGAATAACCGAACATTCGACACTATAGATGATGAATGTAATGAACAATCGAAAGAAACAACTATAGTGTTATGGGATATCAACCATATGATTACCATAGGTAACCTCACTGAAGAAGAGGAGTTTATAAATGTGTTGATCCTACATAGAATAGATCTAGCTGGGAATTGAGATACACAATTGCAGAGAAAATAGAAGAAAAGAGAAGCATGAGAGAAAGAATGGAAGAATTCTCATTAACCAAATGAATGAATGATAATTTACAAATTCACATTGGAGGAGAAGCCAATGTGCCATAGTGGTGGTATAAAGTGATCTGGACATCCCCAATAGTTACAGGAGTAAACTGCCACCTAGTCTAGTCTCTCAAGCAGTTATGAGAGTGAACTGGCACCTAGCTGAGTTAACTAGTCTATCAGTCTTTAGTTAACTAACTGAAACATAGTGAAGTGAGGAGGATATCAGGGAATCATGGGTAATGCACTAGTATGGTGATGATTCCAAGGTCAATGTGCATTAGCTGGTGATGATCCCAATGTTGCAGTAAATTTTGTAGTGCGTAATGAATTTTGCAGCGCACAATTACAAATTGAAATGGGAATAAATAAATGATAAGCTCCCTTTTTAAAATGGCCCTTGGAGATGTTAGATGATTCCAGGTATAAAAACAACATGGTGCTGATAGTCATGACTTTGCAAATTGTTGACAAACCTCTAACCATATCCATGAAAATCATGGCGCTAACAACTAGCTCCATCAGGGATGCTATCCTCCCTGTGAGGTAGAAAATAATAGTATACCAGGTGCCAATCCATTGGGATTCTCCCAAACTCAACTTTCCAACTGTAACTTGTAACCTGCATTCGTTGAAAACCCAAAACTGTATATTCTCCAAACTGAAATCTGAAACTAAGCTGGAAATGAAAACTGCAGATTGCTAAAAGAAATGCTCATAGCACCGAGCTTATTCACACTCCTACCTACCCTAACTGCTGAAAAATATGTCAATCAAGTGAAATCAAAATTCCAATGAAACCATGCAAGCACTTTATCCACTTTTTGCTTTCCTTGCACATGTTTTCCCCAAATCCTACTTACTGATAAGTCATTCAAAAATTTATCTATAAATTCAAATCTCAAAAAATAAAAAACATTGAGACTATTTGCCGCCTCCACAAAACTGCAAATGGATCCTCCAGAACGTGCATAAAAAAAAAATCATGTTTCACCCCTTCCACTGCATCCTTGTTTTCATGTAATTCAACTTGTTGATTACCACAAAAAGGATGAAAAGTATGTTGAGACTATTGGAAATAACAATCTTCTGAATAAGAAGATAGTGTTGGCTGAAATGAAACCCCTAGTGGAAAGAAATCCATATGTAACACTGTCATTGATTGACCATCATATTTATTCCCAAGCTGATAGTTAATCACACACTGCAAATATGAACTGAAATACCCTTCCATGTAATCAACAATAGGTTCATTAAAGGTATGAGAATGTTTTTGGTTCTCTTCACTGATAACAATTTTCTCATGTAGAACAACTTCACTGTGAATGAAATCATACTTCATTGCTTCCTCTGTTATCTCATGATTTTCTTTTAACAATTCAAAGGAAGAAAAACATAATGGAAGATAACTTGCATTGGCAAGTCCATGGCTTTCTTCACATTCAACATCATGCCTGGAGGATTTCTGATTTGAAACATTATAAATATTTTGCTTCAGCAATTTGAAATATGCAAAACACAATGGCAAAGTTCTTTCCTCTAATTCAATTTTTTTTTTCATTTTCTTCACTGTAACTGTGATATGTAGGCTGATTGATCTCATTACACTGCTGAAAATGAACATTTTTTGATAGATAACATGCAGTTGTTTGTTCTAGGAAGTCAACATCATAATCATCATCATATTCATCATATAAATACAAATCAGAAACATTTGCAATGTCATCCAACAAGAAAAGGCTCGGGACATCAACCTGCTCTTCAACAAGTTGATTTGCAAATTCATTTTCCTGACTATCTACAAATGAATACATAAAACAATCGATTTCGTGCTTATCATGGAATGGATCATAATCTAAATTAGCACCTTCTTTTTCAATAAGAGGAATATAATCCTTTGAAAAATCATCAGCATTTAAAGCTTCAAGAGGACAAATGAAATTATTGACCCTCTTCTCAAGATTGAAATCAATTGTTCTTTGTTCATATTCATTGGCATGCTCTTTAGCATCCAACTCCTCATTTCGAATTTGTTTACACGCTTGGATATTTTCTTCAACTTTCTGAGCATTGTTGAAAATCTACTGCAAAGACATAGACTTCCTCTTTGTCAAAAGAAAACATAAGTCTAGTTGAAAGGTTGTTACATAATGGAGCATGGAAGCAACTTCAGGGGGTTGGATTTATTTAGGCAGTTTATAATAAAGACTAGAAAACCTCCTACTGAAATTTGATATGGTTTCATCTTTCATTCTTCTCATGGCATAAAACTATGAAAGTAGTAGATCCCATGACTTTTTCTCACCCCAAAACCTACGGAAATATTCTTTCAATTCATCCCTTGAGCTAATCGACTGAGGCTACAAATGTCTGAACCATGCTTTGGCATCTCCTTGTAAGGAATGAGAAAAGGACCTCATAGACATATCATCATGTTCGATCTCAAAAAGGTCTATGAAAATCTCAAATACTTGAATATGTTTTTCATTTGATTGTTCATCAATCTCTCCATCGAACCTAGGAAGATGCTTATAATGTTTTAGAGGAAAGTCATGAAGGATGGAGGGAAATTTAAGAGGACTATATCTTTCTTCAATCTTGGAGGGTGTAGGATTAAGAACAGAAGGTACAATCTCAGCTTTGGTTTCATTAAGTTCAAAAGAATGATCATGAACATCATATGGCTCATAGGAAGGAGGTTGGTGAATATAGGCTATACAAGAAGGAGGTATACCTATAGTTTGCAATGAAGGATACACAAGGGTAGATCTCTAGGATTCATTTGAATGCAATAAGTGAAGAAATATTCTTTTGAAAAACTTAGGAAAGGACAAGAAGATATTAATAACACAGAAAAGTACTTCTTGAACTAAACTTAAGCTTGAGTATCTTATTTTCCCATACTTCTCTTCCATATATTTGTCAATGGGTCTCATTCTCTAGTGGAGTCTTTGAATCATGTTATCTCCTCAAATAAATTGGTGGAAATTTTTCTTTTGAGGTGATAGGTTGTGGTCCAAAATTTATTCCTAAATTTTTGTAGGTAGGTTAGAGAGTCTATTTTCTATAAATAAGCTCAGAAAGAATTCTTGATTTGGTTTGGTCAAGCAAAAGTCAAAATCTCAGGTTTCGGTGGTTTAGGCGAGTCTAAAATGCGCTCATTAACCACCGAAAGCCTTTGTTCCCGGTAGTTAAGATGGAAAAGCAAAAGTGTGGTTAACTACCGAAAACCTTTCAACGGGAAAAATGAAAAGCCCATGCTTTCCAACGAGCCAGCTGTCAATTGGCGCAATGATGGAAACGTAACCGCTGAAATATCATGAAGGTGGTAAGGTATGCACGTTCTGGTTATATCTATCTAAAAAATTGAGATCCTGTTGTCCTTTCAACCGCATTTGTCTTTTCAAAATTAAGACATGGCGATGATACATAAATTCATGCATGTTGTCACATAGCCTCTCACCATTTCTAGTCATGAGTACACAATCCATTATGACCTCGTTAAATATCTCATTTAATCTTGATTCATTATCAATTAGAATTCAGGAGTTATTGAGATAATCGTGAGTCCATGATTTCATCAAACAAACGCATTTCCAGAGATCATAATCCCGTTTCTTGTGGTGATCGTTGAGCACAGTTAGAGTCCAACAAATTTCTCTCAAGCCAATTAAGCCAGGTCGATTCATCAGGCAAGTTCAAAACCCATCTTGTTTCAGTTTAAATGAATATCCCACCGACACTCAAAATTTTCGACATGCTCTCAGTCAGTTTGTTGCATAAACTTGGTTAGTGTTTGAGCTTTGTGATTTGAACTCTGTGTCACCCTTTCCCGTTTTCTCTTCCATGAGTCATACTCTCTGTCATCCTAAATCATAGAGTCTTTGTCTCCCTGGCACTCAATTTTCCTTAATCACAGGTACAGTCAGCATTTACTAATGCCGAAAGCAGGTCCAGTTATGAGGGCTGAAGTGGATGGAGTTTGGTACCTTGAGGTGCACCCTGAGGTGGCCGAATTCTTCAAGTAGAATGGAGTGTATACCTATTGTGAAAATCTAGCATATTTTAATCAACATGTGTCTGAGACTTTTGCTAGCTCATATGATGGAAGAACAACAATAGTGGGAAAGCAATAGTTTGTGGTTGATGAGGCAGCCATAGATGAGTTCATAGGTCTTCCCAGAACAGGTGATTGTTGGTTCAAATCAACGGTACCTTCAAACATTGAGTTTAGGTCCTACCTATAGCCTCTGCATAAAGATCTTACATGGAAAAAATAAATACCAATGTCTTATCTGGAACCTAAATGACAATCTCTCTTGAAGGCTATCTTTGTCTATATCACCTGTGAAGGTAGATACAACAAAGTCATGTTCTACCACTTCAAGCTTTTAAATCATTTCACAGGGAGATCTCCCATCATTTTACCATTTTACTTGCACAAAGCCCTCATGAAAATGTCTAAATAGGTCAAGGCCAAGCCCACTAAGGTGGCAAGCAGTTTGTCTCATCAAGGACTCATTACTCTTATTGTGAAAGAGTCATTGAAGAAAAGGCAGGTAGATTGGAACTATTTCCTCTTCTAGAATGAATTCCAGACTGATTGGCAACAACAGGAGAAGGGTAAAAAGGTTGCCACTAAGAAGACTATTAATCCTAAAAGTAGTCATAGAAAATGGAAGGGTATCTCACCACCAAGAGATCTGATAGAATCATCCTTTGTTAAAAAGAAAGGAATCAAAAGAAAGTTATAGTTTGAGGGTGAGCAGTCCAAGGACCCTGCTACAGGAAGTAACCCTTTAAACCTACCCTATAGTGATTCAGAGCCAGAACAAGAGTTAGTAGAGACACAGGGTAATGTACAGGCTAGAAAAATTGCAGATGATTGTTCCAACTTACCTTCACCAACTCCTCCAAAGGCACACGGTCCACCAGTGGAAAAAGACTCTTCAAGTAAGCCTAAAGCATCTAGGGCACGAAAAATCAATAAACTCCTGCAACAAGTCTATGGAATGGAAGTCTTAGAAAGAGTTATTAAAAAGGCTAATACAAGCTTGACTGAAAGAAATGCAGAGATTTTCAAAATAAACCAAACCCTCAAAGAGAAGCATGACAAGATCAAAGACAGGAACAAGGTATTGATCAAGGAGAACATGAAGCTGTATAGATAGCTTAGAATTCTGAGGTTGAAATTAAAAGAGTCTCAATCACCAGCACAGGAGAAAACCAGTTTGGAGACTTTAGCTAACTTAGCTACAACCATGGTAGATACACTAGAGCCTTCCACACATCCAGTTGAAGTTCGCAGATCTGCACGAACAAAGGCTTCATCGTCCAAAAAACCTTGAACATTAAGCAAGGAATCAAGGTAATCATTTTTGCAAATTTTGAAGTTTTCTCAAAGCTGAAGTTTCGATGGTTTAGGCAAACAGGATGACTGTTCATTAACCACCGAAAACAGAGCTTTTGGTAGTTAATCCACTCAAGAGCCTTCTAGGTTAACCACCGAAATCCTGTCACTGCCAGAATGATCAAATTTTTGCACAGATCAAAGTTTTTTGAGTTGGAATGGTTTGAAACCTCTTCGAATGGACATTTGATGAATTGTCAAGTCAGATCCAATGGCTATTTTTGGTGGATAATGGAAAGAAGAGGTGTTTCAAACGTTTTCGGTACCTTTGACAAAGACAGAAAATCAGGATGCTTACTCACATCAACAGATTCGAATTTGCATCTCTTGGAAGAGTCATCACTCAGCCTTGGAGGGCTATCTTGCACTGCACCATTACTCTACAAGAGATGAAGACCATGAAATCTGGGATTGAGCTCATTTTTGGGGATCATTCCATATCTTTTGCAAACTAAATTTTGACTTTCTATCTTTAGAATATTTGATCCATGCTTTCAGGATCTCAAAACTGCATTGTAAAGTTATAAAGCTAAAGGTAGAATAGGAACTAAGGGTTCGACTTTGGAGACTTTTTTCATATTATGTACTCAAACTTCTCATTTTCATATTAAGTAATACAAGCTTCTTTTGCCATAACTTGTTCAAATTTCATCTTCTTATCTATTCTATACCTGCACCTGCATATTATATTCATGCTGTTATGCTTGTTTATGCCTGATAACTGTCATCTTATCATTGCATTCATAAGTTAAACTTTGCAAGTATTCCTGTGATTGTTATAATTGGCCATTCATATATGCTTTATATGTGATTCTGCTGATATAATAGTTATTTCTCCATACATCCCTTTATTTGTAAACTCTCTCAACATTTGTGGTTGAACTCCTTGTCCATCTAAATGTGTTCATGCATGTTTTGAGTGAGAAATGATTCAGTCGTCCATCTTGATCCAAACCCACACTTATTATTGATAAAACAATTACCAAAAGATTAAGTTACCAAGCATCTCTGACTTATAGCCTAGGAGAGTTTCCTGGAGTGATACCAAAATGGTGTCATTGCCGGGGAGAGGAGATCAAATGTCAGCTTCCTTGGGAGATGACATAGATCTAGCTTTGATGATAGACAAAGCCTGGACATCATTTGGGTTGTAACTATCTATATGGCGAATCCATTGAAACGAAGTGGCTCCAAAAAGAGCTCACACCAGGGAGAACAAAGAAGGCCCACTAACAACACCAGTTCTTGACCCTAAGAAGATCATCAATAAGGGAAAATCTTTACAAAGATAGGCTTCCACATCTTCAAAGACATCAAATTCAAGTATTCAAATAAACACTTCTTCTTTCATATCTAAAAGGCCTCTAGTTGAATCCCCTGCTGCTGAAACTCATAGTTCTTAGGAAATTGAAAGTTTATCTGAAATATTGAAGGTAGAGGAACCTTCACTTTACTCTAATGTTACTGACTCTGTTCTTGAGCATGATATTTCATCCAATCTTAAAAAGATAATTACAGAGTCCTCTCAGCAAAAAGAAACCTCTTCTTCATCTTCTTTGAATTCCTCACCCACCAAACCTATAGAAGGTGTTTTCTACACTCATACTAATCTGCCTGTTCTTGAAGATATTTTACATGATCTTTCCTCTAAGGGAGAAGAAAGTTTAGCCTTGTTGCTTGGTCAGTTTTATAAGGCCTCTTATTTTTCACCCATTCTTGAAAATTCTGCTCAAAGTGAAGTGAGACAACCATTTTATTTTAACTCAGTCATCCCATCTCCACCTTCATCTCTTGCAAATTCTTCTTCTGTATCAACCCCCAAGACTGCCATGGTTGCCCCTTTAACCAAGATGGAACATATTTTGGAAAATAGGTATGTTCCACTTGTCTTGCCCAATCCTTTATTTTCTATGCCAACTGGAGATTATCAAAAATATATGCCAAAGTTTACCGGAGCGGGGGATTATATTGATGAAGAACATATTGAAGCTTTTTATGCTTATGCTGAAAATATTAACATTTCATAAGAATATGTGTGGCCCAGAGTTTTTGTTTAGAGTTTGGATGGCCAAGCCCGAAAATGGTTCAAAGAGCTACCGACAAATTTAGTCACAGGTATTGAACAATTAGATGAGGTATTCTTAAAACACTAGGGAGAAAGAAGAGATCTTCTATATTACATTTCTGAGTTTGGAAACTTAAGGAGAGAAGATGAAGAGTCGGTCTTAGACTTCATCAAAAGGTTTAATAGAATGTTTGGCAAGATCCCTGCAGAGATCAAGCCAAGTGATGCATCGGCAAAGATCACATTCTCTGCTGCCTTCGATCTAGATTTTTGTCTAATCCTCAAAGAAAGAAGATCAACCACACTTGCTTTAATGAAAGATGCTTCCCTCGAGGTTGAATCAAACATTATGGCATATCATAAGCTCAAAGGAAAGGTTGAGAGGAAGAAGTCTGTTGTTGAGCCCTCTTCTTCTTCTAATAGTAAAATGGAAAAGATGGAAAAGATGTTGGACAACTTGACATCTGAAATGTCAAAATTGAAGATCCAGATTCAGCAACCAGTAAGGACAAAATATCCAAATGCTTTTTCCCTGAGAAATACGAATGCTTTCTTTTACAGAAGGAGAAATCGACAAGTCTAGATCCTTCAGAGAGACAGGAATGCAGCTGATGATCAGAGAATCAGACCCCCTTTTCAAAATGCAATGTTAGAAGAAGAAAAACAACCATCTCATGATGAAGTTGAAGAAGCAGATGAAATAAATTGTTTTGGTGACGAAAATAATTCCTCCTTTTTGACACAAGTAGATTATGAAGAAGTCCTGATGGACCAAAAAATTCATGAGGCAAGTATCGAAGAATCTGTCTACCTGACGGATGATCAAAAAGGTTATAATTTAAGATACAAAAATGTTTTCCCTAAACCATTGCTCACTGCTCCTGTGAAGAATAAATAAGTTGCTTCTCCTGTGAAGAATAAAGAAGTTGCTGCTCCTGTGAAGAATAAAGAAGTTGCTGCCAAGTAGCCTGCTGCTCCTATAAAACATACCTCCTCTCCTGCAAAACAACAGCAGAAGAAAACACAACCCCTAGCCAAGGAGCAAGTCATTCTCAAATCTCCTTCCAACGAGGTAAAATTTTCTGATAAATCTTCTTTCTCTTTTAATTTCGAATCAAAAATTAAGAAAGTAAATATACCTATGCCATTGACCAAACTCATGAAGAATGATATCTTTAAGTCTGCCATCTTGAAGTCCCTTGAACCAAAGACCTCTTCATCTGCTGATTTTGTTAACCTACAAGATGACAAGCCAACAGTAACTATAGGGCCTATGATAGAAGATCGAGATGATTCTTGTCCACCATTCTATATATCCCTAAATGTCCATGATAAGTTCCTCCACAACTGCATGCTTGATTCAGGAGCGTCACATAATCTTATGCCCAAAGCAGTGATGGATGAGCTTGGGCTTGAGGTCACCAAACCATATCATGATCTCTTCTCTTTTGACTCTAGGAAAGTCAGATGCCTTGGCCTCATAAAAGACCTTGTTATAAACCTTGCCCAATTGTTAATGAGAAGCATGGTAATGGATGTGGTGGTTTCTGATATCCCACCCAAGTTCGGGCTCCTCTTGTCTCGTCCATGGAGAAAAAGGTTAGGAGGTACCTTGCAAATGGATCTTTCATATGCTATGATTCCAGTGTTTGGAGGAGAGCTAAAAAGACTTTATAGAGAGAATCAACTTGCTTACATCATCAGCGATGCAAACAATTCTGTAAATCATCCTATTTATGCCGTGGATACAGATTTTGGCTCGTGCATTCTTCAAATAGATGATTCTCAATCAACTCCTATGCAGCTTGTGAAGCCCACTAAACAACAAACTGATGATAAGAACATTTTATTTTGGACCATGTATTTTGATGGGGCCAGTACCAAAGATTCAGCAGGTGCAGGGGTAGTTTTGATTTCTCCTTCAAAGGAGACTATACATTTGTCTTTTAAGCTCGATTTTAGAACTACTAACAACATAGAAGAGTATGAGGCCTTGCTGTTGGGATTAAATTCATCCAAGGAGATGGGGATAGAAGGTTTAAAGGTGTTCGAACATGTGGATCTCATCATACAACAAGTAAACAGTACCTTCCAAGCAAAACATGTCAGATTGAAAGCCTACAGGGATGAGGTATGGAAAGTAAGAGATTATTTTTCCATTTTTGAGATTTCTTGTATAACTAGGGATATGAATCATCTTGCCGATTCCCTTCGTGCTTCAGCTAACATGTTTATTTCTCCCATGCCCCCTAGGCTCAGTTATGCAATCCAAGTCAAATATAGACCATCTTTGCCCGACAATATTAAATAATGGAAATTTTTTGAGGATGATGATGAACTTAATAGATTTCTTCAAGTGGTAGATGAATTTTATGATATGCACATTGACCATTAGAATCTAAATGTAGAGGAATCCCAGAATCCTAAGCTAAAACAAAAATTGGGCCAGCATGATATTATTCAGCTACCTAACAATTATATACCTCGAGGTTTGGTACCTCTCGAAAAGATTTTTTATCACAATGATGTCCCCTACAAGCTAGACAAAAAGGAGAAAGATCTTGTTGTTCATGAGCACAACATAGGGGGAGAAATCCAACCTAAATTCATAAATATGTCCTCTGAATTGACTGCTGATCAGAAGTCCGAATATTGCAGCGTTTTGAAAGAATTTTCTGATGTTTTTTCTTGGAAATATAGTGATCTGAAGACTTATGACCCTGATATTATTCAACACAAGATCCTTCTCGAGAAAGACACCATCCCTTTCAAACAAAATCTTAGACCTATCAGCCCTCTTCTTTTGCCTGTGACTGAAAGAGAAATAAAAAAGCTTCTCGATGCTAAGATCATAATCCCTTTGAGATACTCCAAATGGATTGCAAATCTAGTAATAGTGAGAAAGAAAAATGGTGAGGTCAGGTTATGTGCGGACTTTAGAAACCTAAACAGATGCTCTAAGAAAGACAACTATCCCCTACCTAAAATGGAACATTTGCTGCAAAGGATTTCAGGGGCTACTGTCATGTCTTTCCTAGATGGTTTTTCTGGCTATAACCAGATTTCTGTCCATCCTGATGACCAACAAAAGATTGCATTTACTACTCCTTGGGGTACCTTTATGTACGCCAAAATGCCATTTGGATTAATGAATGTCGGGGCCACGTTTCAAAGGGCCATGGACATAGCATTCATGGGTGAGAAGGACAAGTTTGTCCTCATATATCTTGATGACATCACAGTTTATTCCAGCATTCATGAGGAGGATCTAAAGCATTTAAAAAGAGTGTTTTTGAAATGCAGGCAGTTCAGAATCTCATTGAATCCCAAAAAGTCCCATTTTTCTCTCAGGAAAGGTAAGCTCTTAGGCCACATTGTCTCAGCAGAAGGTGTAAAGATTGATCCAGCTTAGGTGGAAGCAATTCAGAGGCTATCCTTGCCAAGGTAAAAAAAGGATATTCAATCGTTGCTCGGTAAGATTAATTTTGTTAGAAGATTTGTGCCAAATTTTTCCGAGTTAGTAAAAAACATAACATGTATGCTGAAAAAGGGGTCTAAGATAAAATGGACAGACAACGCAAGAAATTCATTTCAGGATATCAAACAGGCTATCCTGGAATCCTCGACTCTGATCAGTTCAGATTATAGCAAGATGTTCTACATTTTTTCCTTTGCTTCTTATGACACAGTGGCAAAAGTCCTGCTACAGAAAGATGATGACAATATGGATCACCCAGTTGCTTTCTTCAGCAAAACACTCAGATATGTTGAACTAAGGTAGGTATGATCCTATTGAAAAACAAGCCTATGCTCTCATAAAATCTTTAAAGGCTTTCAGAATTTATATCCTCCACTCAAAAGTCATTGCATATGTTTCTTCACCCTCTGTGAAAGATGTTTTGACATAGCCTGATATTGATGGAAAGAGAGCTAAATGGATTGAAAAGTTGATTGAGTTCAACATTGAAGTAAAACCCACCAAATTGGTAAAAGGCCAGGGCCTTGCTAATCTTTTAATGGAGGAAAATCACGAGCTGCTGGACATAAATTTCATAGGAGAAAATTTAGTGAATTTGCAGATGGAGCTGGCAGCAGATGGACAACATAGAAATCAAAAAGTGGCAGAGCACTTGTCTTCTTGTGAATGGTACTCAGGTATTATACATTTTTTGCAAAATCTAGAAGTTCCTCCTGAACTTAGTATAACTCAATCCCGAGCCCTTAAGCTCAGATCCATAAATTTTTTCATTTACAATAATCTGTTATATTGGAAAGACCCTGTTGGTTTGCTTCTCAGATGTTTAGACAAAGAAGAGTCAGTGGAAGTTACACATCAGTTTCATTCAAGTGTTTGTGGAGGTCATCATTACTGGAAGACCATTGTTCATAAAATTCTAAGGGTTGGATACTATTGGCCTTTCCTTTTCTCAGATGTTTCTAAGGGTTGGATACTATTGGCCTTCCTTTCTCATAGATGTGTGTGCCTTCATCAAAGCTTTTGATAAATGTCAAAGATTCACAAAAAAACAACAACTAAAAATCTTTTCCGGAATCTATAGTGTGGTGAATGGCCCTTTCTGGCAATGCTGGGGTTTAGATTTTATGGGTGTGATAAATCCTCATTCTAGTGCTCAGCATAGGTGGATCTTAGTAGCCACAAATTATTTTTCAAAATGGATAGAGGCAATTCCCACCCGTAATGCCACTCACCAGGTTGTCACAAAGTTTCTTTATGAAAATATCTTGAGCGGATTCATGTGTCCCAAAAGGCTGGTAGAAGATAATGCAACAGCATTCAAAGAAGAGGCATTGGTAGACATGTGCAAATCAATGGGCATCCAGTTGGTATATTTGAACCCATACTACCCTCAAGGTAATGTCTCACGTAATAATCCACAGATTAATCAAAAATCATTAGGAAACTGTTAGAGGAAAACAAAAGAATTGGGATTCTAAACTAAAATTTTCTCAGTGCATTTAGAATCCATCAAAAATTCCATAGGAACCTCTCCATTCAAATTACACCATGTAATTGATGCCATTTTTCTTGTCTGCCAATTTTACTCAGTACAGATCTTCTGTGAAGCTGGTTGAAACAAACCGAAGCCAAATGATATGGTAAGAATGCTTGATTTGGTGGAAATGCAACAAGCTCGCGAACATTTAGTGGACAGATCAAAAGCTTATCAAAAGAAGATCAAGGATACTTTTGACAGAAAGGCAAAGGTGTATAATTTTCAGGTCGGTGACTGGGTTCTAAAATGTGATGCTCTTAGACAGGATAAAGACAGGCATAACAAGTTCGATTCTTTGTGGACCGGTCCTTTCATGATAACCCAAGTACAAAATAAAAACACATCGCCCTAATCTGAGGCAGAAATGTTCCAGGGGTCTCCAGAACTCCAGTGATTTTGAAACTCTATTTTGTCTAAGGTCAGTAGCTCGACACCGTAATTTTAGTTTTAGCTCCTTATTTTACGTAATAACTCCATGCCCAATGGAAACACTAACAAATAGTTTTAAGTTTCTTTTCCTCTCGAAAGGGAATTGGTTTTGTATTCTTTAAACTTCGCTAGGAGCGCCATCCCCAATGGTTTGCTATTCTCAAATAAATTGTTCGAAATTTTTCTTTTGAGGTGATAAGTTGTGGTCCAAAATTTATTCCTAAATTCTTGTAGGTAGGTTAGAGAGTCTATTTTCTCTAAATAAGCCTGTAAAGAATTTCCTTGGATTTGGTTTGGTCAAGCAAAAGTCAAAATCCTAGGTTTCGGTGGTTTAGGCGAAGCCCAAACGAAGCTCATTAACCACCAAAACCCTTTGTTCTCGAGTAAGTAGTTAAGAGGGTAAAGAAAAAGTGCGGTTAACTACAAAAAACCTTTCAACGAAAAAAAATGAAAAGCCCGTGCTTTCACACAAGCTAGTTGTCAATTGGTGCAATGATGGAAAAGTAACCGCCGAAAGCTCATACAAGGTGTAAAGGTATTCATGTTCTGGTTATATCTATCCAAAAAATTGAGATCCTGTTGTCCTTTCAACCGCATTTGTCTTTTCAAAATTAAGACATGGTGATGATACAGAAATTCATGCATATTGTCACGAAGCCACCCTCCATTTCCAGTCACGAGTACACAAATCCATTACACCCTGCTAAATCTCATTTTAATCTTCATTCACGGGAATTTGAATTCTGGAGTTGATAATCGTGAGTCCGGGTGATTTCATCAAACAAACACATTTCTAGAGATCATAATCTCAGTTCCCGTGGTGATCGTCGAGCACAATTAGAGTCCAGAAAATTTCTCTCAAGCCACCTGCTGTGCTTCCATTCATCGTGCAAGTTCGGGAAACCCATCTTGTTTCTTCGCTTTAAATGAATATCCCAATCAAACCTCGAATTTTCACATGCTCTCGCCACCGCTTTGTTTGTTGCCTAAACTCGGCTAGTGTTTGAGCTTTGTAATCCGAACTCTGTGTCACCCTGTCTTGTTTTCCCTTCTATGAGTTATACTCTTTGTCATCCTAAATCATAGATTCTTTGTCGTCCTGGCACAAAGTTTTTCCTTAGTCGTAGGTACAGTCAGCATTTACTGATGCCGAAAGCAGGGCTAGTTCTCATGGATGAATTGGATGGAGTTTGGTGCCTTGAGGCTCACCTTGAGGTGGATGAATTCTTCAAGAAGACTGGAGTGTATACCTATTATGAAAAAACTAGCAGATTTTCATCAACATGTGTCCTAGACTTTTTCTATCTCGTAGATGATGGAAGAAAATAACAGTGGGAAAGGAACAGCTTGTGGTTGATGAGGCAGCCATAACTAAGTTCAAAGGTCTTCCTGTAACAAAGTATCGTTATTCAAATTAACGGCACCTTCAAACATTGAGTTTAGGTCCTACCTAGAACCTCTGCATAAAGATATTACATGGAAGAAAGAAATACCAATGTCTTATCTAGAACCTAAATGGCAATCTCTCATAAAGGCAATCTTTGTTTATATCAACATTGAATTTAGATACAACAGAAGTCATGTTCTAAATACAATTTCCAAGCTTTTAAATCATTTCGTATACTTCCCATCACCTACCATTTTACTTGTACAAAGCCCTCAATTTAAAATGTCTAAACAAATACATTCACTAAGGTGGTAAGCAGATTGTCTCATCAAGGACTCATTACTCTCATCGTCAAAGAGTCATTGAAGAAAAGGCGGGAAGATTGGAACTATTTCCTCTTCTCGAATGAATTCCAGATCGATTATAGTGCGGATGCGAAGAAGACGCCACTTTTGCAGAAGGCCATAGAAAATGGAAGGGTATCTCACCACTAAGAGATCAAATAAAATCATCCTCTGGTAAGAATAAAGGAATCAAACAAAGTTACAATTTGAGGGCAGGATTAGTCCAAGGACCCTTTTGAAGGAAGTAACCCTTTAAACTCACCCTGCAGTGATTCAGAGTTGTGAACAAGAGTTGGGCAGAGACAGTGTTAATGCATGTGTAGAAAACAAGTAATACTGGTTCACCCGAACTTCACGAACCTCCAGGGGTAATACGTCAGCCCACCATTGGCAAAAGCCTCTTCAAGCAAGCCTAAAGCATCAAGGGCACGGAAATTCAATAAACTCCTGCAACAAGTCTATTAAATGGAAGTCTTGGAAAGAGTTATAAAAAGATAATACAGATTTGAATGAAAGAAATGCGAGCTTTTCAAAATAAACCAAACCCTCAAAGAGAAGAATGACAAGATTAAAGACAGGAACATGGTATTGATAATGGAGAACATGAAGTTGTATAGACATCTTAGAATTCTAAGGTTGAAATTAAAGAGTCTCAATACCAAAGATTAAGCAAACTGGTTTGGAGACTCCAGCTAACTTAGCTACAACCATGGTAGATACACCAGAACCTTCCACACAACCAGTTGAAGTTCTTATATCTGCACGAATAAGGGTTGCATCATCCAAAAAACCTTGAACATTAAGCAAGGAATCAAGGTAATCATTTTTGCAAATTTTGAAGTTTTCTCAAAGTTGAAGTTTTGGTGGTTTAGGCGAATAGGATGACTTTTCATTAACCACCAAAATAGAGCTTCGAGAAGAATCCACCTCGCAGGAGCCCTCTCTTAGGTTTCAATCCATTGAAAAGCCCTCACTGCCAGAATGATCTAATTTTTGCACAGATCGAAGTTCTTTGAGTTGGAATGGTTTGAAATCTCTTCGAATGGACATGTGATGAATTGTTAAGTCAGATCCAATGGCTATTTTTTATGGATAATGGAAAGCGTGAGGTGTTTCAAACGCTTTTGGTACCTTTGACAAAGGCATAAAATCAAGATGCTTACTCACATCAACAGATTTGAATTTGCATCTCTTGGAAGAGTCATCACTCACCCTTGGAAGGCCATCTTAATCAGCACCATTAATTTCACAAGAGAGAGAGATCATGAAATCTGGTATTGACCTCATTTTTGGAGATCATTCCATATCTTTTGCAACTAAATTTTGACTTTCTATCTTAGCATATATGATCCATTCTTCTAGGATCTAAAATCGCATTGTAAAGCAATAATGCTAAAGGTAGAATAGGAACTATGGGTTGAATTTGAGACTTTTTCATATTATGTACTAAAACTCTCATTTTCATATTAAGTAATACAAGCTTCTTTTTTTCCATAACTTGTTCAGATTTCATCTTTTTATCTATTCTGCAGACTTGCACCTGCATATTATATTCATGCTATTATGCTTGTTTATGCCCAATAACTATCATCTTATCATTGCATTCATAAGTTAAATTTGCAAGTATTCCTATGATTGTTATAATTGGCCATTCATATATGCTTTATATGATTCGCTGATATAATAGTTATTTCTCCATACATCCCTTTATTTGTAAACTCTCTTAACATTTGTGGTTGAAAGCCTTGTCCATATAAATGTGTTCATGCATGTTTTGAGTGAGAGAAATGATTCAGTCCTCAAACTTGATCCAAACCCACACACCTATTATTGAGAAAACAGTTACCAAAATATTCGCTTAGCAGTGCATCTCCTCTAATTTACAGCCTAGAGAGTTTCCTGGAGTGATAACAAATCGCATTTGAAGCTTGATTGGAGTCACATGAAAAATTTATCTCCTCGATTCTTCTCTTCCGTGCTGGAATCACCTTCAACCCATTTCTAATGTGTGGAGTCGTTAGAGCAGAAATACAACCAATATGTGCCTAAGTTTTTGTTGCTCTCATGCCTTAGAACTCAAAAAATGTCGCTCTTCCTGTGGAAAATTTCCACCCGCCTCCCAGAAGCATCTAGAACAATGTTAGCACTCCATAAATCCATTCAACTGATAAACAAATCAAGAAGGTAACTTTTTCCACCAACTTTGAGACCCAACCAGCCTGGATCCGAGAGGGATTTCTCAAATGGCATGGTATCCCAGAGGATATGACTTTGGAAACAATGGCTAGATTTTAACACCTATGATAAAATGGGTTCTGGTTTTATTGGCGTAAGAAAGTAAGACTTTGGGCTATGATTCGTCCGAGTAAAGAGACAGACAAATGATTAAGGACTGAATCAAGAGGATAAGGGTTAGTAAGCAACAACCTTCAGTAAACTCCATTGTGTGGTGTGGGAGAAATTACGTGAAGTAACCTAAGCAGAACTATTGTGGATGAATTCAAAGTTAGCTCAAGAAGAAAACGCTTTGTCTAAGTGGTGTGAACAAAGGGCTAGGCCAACAAACTGGTGTGTTCGGATATAATTCGCTCCAAAATAGATAGAAAGGCCATATGAAATAAATATAAAAGGAAAAGCACATATGCAAATAAAGAAGCACAATACATCCAACCTGGCATAACTAGAATCTTTTTGTCGTTTACCGACCTTGCATTAAATCTCTAATAAAACCTCGTGATTACATACACAGTTGTTTTCACCATTTCCTCACAACCCCGCTTACATAAAAATGATCCCCATAGATAGAAATCTAATGTCACCCTTAACTATTAGGGTCGAGCTACTCTCTCTTGGAAATCATGGATCTATTTTCGAAAGAGAACAATAACTTCAATGGATTCACTAAAAATAGAAAACCCGACTTTGCCAAATCATAATCAGAATTGAAATATTCTCTTTACATTCATTGATCATGATCCACATTTGACCATATGGTTGTGATGAGCCATCATTTCTATTTATGGACACTCTGGCTATCCCTTCACAACAAGTCTGCTCCGCAACAATAACCTACAACAAAACAAATCGCAGTGGATTGTGCAATGAACTAGGAAAATAGGCGTTAAATATGACATTGTATGTCATCATAAAAAAATATTTTTTAGAAAACCGAGAGGTTTTTTATTTAAGATCATTATAAAGAAAATGTCTCCCTCGGTTTTTGGAATTCATCTCCATCCGGGTTGGAACATGTGTTGCAAGAACACGTTCTATTCACGAAACTCTCAAACCTAAAAATAGGGGCTTAGAGATTCCCTTCCTCAATCTCCTTAACTGCGTGACACATTTTAAAAATCTGAGAGAGAGGTTTTATTATTTGGTTTGTCCCTAAAAAACCTCTCGGGATTTTCAAAATTCCTCTCCGCTTGTTGCAAATTGATCTTGAAGTTGACCACTAAACCAAGCATTGATGCTAGTTGGCGACTCAGAGTCTGTGTGATGAAATCCACTGCGCGATAGCATCCTATGTGTGACAACCCACCGCATGTAGGTTGTTAGTTTGAGCTGGCACCGAGGCGATTCTTCCGCCTGCCTATGAGCCTTATCCCTCAAGTGTTTTTTGCTAGGAAACCCTTTATCCGGATGGAGTTTAGTCCCACCGAGGGTGACTCCACCTGAGAGGACATTTAGAACAATGTGTCTCCATAGTTGGGAGGTTTTGAAGGTCTCAAGACACAGCTTGGTGACATTCTTAACAAGATAAGTGTCAATTGTGTGATAAATTAGATGTTGCATTTTTATTTACATGTGTATTTATTGGTTTATCTTATGTGTGGTTATGTTTGTCTCCAGATATTTATGGGTATTTCTTGTATATGCCGCATGTATATGCTTTCATCGCTATTTTAGTGTGAATCCATGTATTTACATATGTATTTGTATGTTCACATTTTATATATAATGCTTCCAAAAGAGTTCTCTGTGTATGTATCTTAATTGCATGCAATTCAAAAGTTATGTGGGTATAGCTTAGTTGATAATCGGTATGTTACAAGATGTTCCACGAGAGAGAAAAATAAGAGTTCTCTCATGAAGGTCCACATGATGGTCGTGGACATTACAGAACATTAAATCATGGGCTTCTCATCTCAAGTATGCTTTGTGGGATGATAGAATAAGTACAAAACTATCCATTGATAACTATCGCTTCCAATTGGTATATGGTACAGATGGTGTTTTCCCTATTCATCTAAGTCTACCAGTGATGAAATTAGTACAAGATGAAGATGCAGAACCAAATAATGTGCAAGTAAGGATCCATCAACTCATTGAGGTTCAACAAAAAAGGGAATCTGTATTGGTCAAGTCATAATAAAATCATGAGAGGATAAATAAGATATTTGACAAGAGAGATAAGGAAAACAATTTTGATTTTGGAGATCTACTTTTAAAATGGGATGAAAGAATAGAAGCCAAAGGGAAGCATCACAAATTTGATAATATCTGGATGGGACCTTTCCAGATTACTACTATCCAGGACAATAACACTTATGAGCTAGCTTATTTGAATGGTGATTTTTTGGGAGCTCCTGTTAATGGGATTTTTCTCAAGAAAGTTTTGAAATACTGAGCTCTAAGTGTATCCTACTTGTACAATATTAGTTTAGTTTCTTTTCTTTAGTTTTCTATGAAGTCAAAATTTCGTCAAGTTTATGTAATTTCAATTTCTGCAAATAAATTTGGACCATTAGGTTAAGTTGTTAAGCTAGGAGGACAATTTGTCCTTTCATAGAGGAAAAAGGTACATTACATGTTGAAATATCTGAATCCATATCCCAATGGACAAGGAAACTAGTCTATTGTTCTTAGCACATCACATGGATTTGTTGTCCTCGTTGGAGCCAATATTATAAATGGATTAAATTTTTTATGGGAACTATGTATTCAAGGGGAGTTTTACCCTTAGATATTGTTTTATCAAGAGTAAATACCACTTGGGGCTTGAAAAATGGAATAATATTCCTTAACAACGAGTAATTTGAAGTGTAAAAGGTTTCAAAATGAGTAAAGAGGGATAAATTCTACAAAATTACCTTAACACATGCCATTGGGAGATTAAAATGCAGATCCACGAGGTCGTGTGCTTATACAAGGTCTTACACTAGTGAAAAAATATGTGACTGAGGGCTAAATTATAACGTTTCAATGCGTGTCACCAAAGGGAACAAGAAAAATGACTTACATTTGAGTGCATTTCATCCCTCGGATTAATGGTATAGAGCACATATTGCATTCATAGCCCACTCGACCTTTAACAATATGTGGGCATGTAAGGGGTGGTTTGAAGGAGATATATGTGGCCATCATTAATTGGTTTCACATGGATTTTGGCTATGGGGAAACCACCTGTTTGGCCATGCGATACCATTGGTAGTTTCCTGTAAACCACACTACTGGGTGTGCACTCAATGCTTGGTTGGAGGATGATGTGGACCAATCATGAGCACTTGAGCTCCCACCTAGACATGACATGGCTAGACACGTGATGACATATTGTTTCCTAGTCATATTAATCCATGCGAGCACGTGCAAGTGACTATTGTTGAATGGGAGACACATGGACCAACCATACAACATCATCCTTGGTAGAGATGCCACTTATGAAACCACATGGGCCAATAGTAACCTACCACATTTCAATCGTACATTGATGATGTCATTAATGAGATCAACCAATTTTTTGTGCATTTCTTAGATTTTGAAGAAAAAACCAACACTAAAGTGACACGTGTCTACAAATCATTTAAAAAATAAATAAGGCTAGATCTCGACATATTTTTTCCACGTGAGAAAGGTCATCGAAAGCGGTCAAGGTATCACTTGACATGGATGATCAGTCTAATATATAGGAAATAATTGGTAATCATCACTTGCTCGGTCATGGTTCGCAGGTATCAAAATCATTGGCCTTGTCCCATGTAGTGTAATATCCAATATGTAGTACAATGGTCATATTTAATCAATCATGGGTTCTGCCAATAAGAGTTCTTGCAACACGTCACAATTCTATAAGAGTGAGACAACGAACATGTCACAACTATATGTAAGCGTCTCCTTTTCACTGGATGATTCTTTATGAGATCTTCTTAGATGGACGGTGATCCACCTGAAGGGGGTTCTTCCCTTGGCAAACCCTATTTTCCATCTTTTCTTTATATGTGTTGGAACTTCTACCTATTTTCACAAAGGAGAGGAAGTTTGCTTCCTGTTCCTACTAGCTCAGAAATAGTAGTAACAAGACACCTTGTAATTCATCCTAAGGCACACATTTATTTTCTAGCTAGAATCCAACTAAAATAGATGGCAGAGGACCCATATACTAGATTGATGTTGTTCTATGAAACAAGGCGATTGTAGCTGAGAGGAAATGGCTAGTTTTTCCTTATACCAACAAAAAACCTCAATTTTGTAGAATCAAAAGGAACCTAATCTAGCATCTTTATCCTATGGAGTCGTTCATATGGAAGGATACATAATGAACATGTTTGGCAGGGTAAAAGCCTTCAATCAAAGTACCTTTTACCATAGTAAAAGTGACTATTTCACCTTAGTAATAATTTCTACTATAAAGATAAGTAATTTCAATAGCTAGAGAAGCGATATCAAGAAGTTGTTAGGTGGCTTCAAGAAACAAGAAATGGTTTTCACTAAGGAGATATAAATAATCCATTAGGATCATTATATCATTATTATTAAACAGAGAGAGGAAGAGTGTCTGAACCTCAAAGTCGAGAGATCAATTCATTTGTAGTAGAGAGACAAACTATGAAAGGGAAGCCATGGGGTTGATAAGGACTCAACTATTTTATGTTGTTTTAGGCTATAATTCCCATATTTCTTTCTTCTCCATTGTAATTGATCCAAATTCCATATTTGTAATGTACTATGATTATTAATAAAAGCTTTAAAAAACAAATTTGGCCCATATGTGTTGTAAATATGTATGGATTGTTGGATTAATGAGATTGATTTTTGTTTCCTGACTAATCTTATTTCATATATTGTTTGAATTATTCATATTATTACAAAATGTTTATTTTATGGATGTATTAAGCAATAAGATGTCTGAAATGCATGTAATTCAAATTAGAATGCATGAATTGGGGTAACTATTGAATTCTTAAATTCTCAACACGTTCTTCTCCACCCAGGCCTAGTAGGATTTATCTCAGTTTGATACCTTAACTTCACCCTTCTCTTTCCACATTGTCATCTATTCTTTTACCCTCAAAATTCTAATACACAAAGGAGAAATTTCCTCTGTTATTCGAAGGCACACCCAATCATCCTATATGGAAGTTTTAAAGAGCTGCGAGGAGTGAGTATTTATGCATATCACCCTTTATAAAGAAAGGTAGCCTTAAAATCCTTTTTAGAGTTTTGGTTCAAAAGATCCTTGGCATTGTTCCTTTAAAAACTAGGAACATCTCGAGGACTGGCAGAAGAGAAGAGTGTTGATACCTGTTGACGGGCGAAATTGACCGTCCGTCAACTGGGAGAGTGGAACCGGTCCGGGGTTGTCTAAATAACCCAAGCTGTTTGGAATGGACCACCCTGACAAGTTTAACGGCTCCGTTGGCCGCCCTAAGGTCTCGTATGGAAACCAAAGAGAAATGATCTGAGTTAAGAAATATAAAGGGAAACTAGAAACTAATAAAACAAAGACAAAAAACTAAACTAATAAAAGAAACTTAAACTAAAATAAAGGAAACTAGAAACTAATAAAGCAAACCTAAACTAACTACACTAATCTAACTATAAATTACTAACTACTTA
>SNQJ01S0114232.1:0-10806 GCA_010110895.2 Picea sitchensis | reverse complement strand
GGTGGTAGCCAACAAGCTTAGTCCTTCATTTATTTGTGGAGCTAGTTCTTGCTAGGAGGAGGACGCACTTGAGGAGGAGGGCACACATCTAGCAGGGAGGACTTGCAGAGGTTAGTTTTCCTTGAGGACAGTTTTAGTGGAGAGCTACAACACAGATTCAGAGTACTGTGGGAGGGTTTCTCCATCAGAGCTTCCAGTTGGCAGAGAGCTTCAGTTCAATGGTTTTGGCAACTTGTGAGGAGGGTGCACCATCCTAGGACGCATCTTCTTCATTTGGACTTGTGTTTCAGCTTGGTTCAAGCTGCTATTGTATCGGTTTCATCTGTTTATTGTACTTGTTGTATTCCATCTTCTTTTCTCCACATTTATACACTCAGATTCCAAACTGGTTTTCCCCGGGGGGGTTTTATCCAGGGTCATGTTGACCAAAAATACTTGTGTTCATTTTCATGTATGCTAGTGTTTAGAACAACATTATTTCAGCTCTAGAAGATCTCTAGGTGTGTTATATAGCTTATGGTATGCATGTGCTAACATCTTGTGACAAAAACTACATGCTAGAGCACCTTAATGGCCTATGTAACCGTAACAAAACAACAAAGAAGTTACTGAACAATTTGCTGTTATAAAACAACAACAAACCCTTGTTTGACAGTTGAAACTTAGAGCCAACTTGAGGTCAAAGACAAACCTAGTTGGCAGCTTGTTAGGACCTGGAAAATCTTCAATACAGTCATAAAGCTCAAGCAAGGCTTTGGTGTAACTAAGAAGGAGGCCACTGTCACCTTACCAACCCTCTTATGCGCTTTAGGCTGGCTCTCCTCAGGCTCAAGGAGGGCTTCCCTATAATAGGATTGCTAGAATTTGTGCAAGAAAGTCCAAGGTGAAATGAAGAGATGGTTTTAGCAAAATAGTTTTTTTATGAGTTGAGTAAATAAAGTGGATGGGAGAACTGGAGACTAGTGTCTTACCATTGGGCAATGGGGTCAAATCAAGGGTCATGGGAGACTATCGTAATGATGGATAAGACAACAATTGAGGTTGAAGCGCTCAAGCTACAAAGGCCCTTTCCTTGCTGTTTCAAATTGCAGAAATAAAGCTGATAACATCCAACACTTATGAATATTATGGTTACCCAGAATGAAATGTATGTACATTTAACCAAGCACTAATAAATAATGCATCCATAAACAAGATCCCAAAGATAACATAATGGAAAATGGAGAGAGCCTACCAAATTCTTACTCCATAAACATATGTCAAGATAATTTGAACAATAAGAGAGAGAGAATCAATATTTATAAGACATCTCATCCACAAAGCATTTCATTATCCTCCAAAAGCATCCAATAGATATTCAACCAAGCTCCAAGGGATTTCTTCCAAAATCCATCCATACATCAAGTGGAGAGAGTAAACCCTTATATAGGTTTCAACTCTATCTCCTCAACAATAAAGAAGTATTTGTTTTCCTAGATCCATTAGTCCTTAAAGGAATAACAATAAATTAGCCTTCTCAACAACTTCTTACTAAAAGTAGCAATGAGTTGTTGAGATCCACAATTTTCTCCAAGAAAATACAATAAAATATCCAAGGAAAACAATACAATAATGCTTTCAAGTAATCAACTCCATGAGACAAGTCAACAATAGTAAGATAATGGAGTTGATTATGCAACAACCTCCAAAAGTAGAGCTAGAAGGTAGGGAGCCTCCTTTAGATGAGGATTTGACCAAGCATCATTTCAAATGACCTCCCAAGTCTCCTCAAATCAAATCGATCCACAAACTAGATCCTCAAGATGTGTGCCAAATAACTAACTCAAACCACATTGTGGCCTCCAAGGCTAGGTTGTCTCGTGAAATGCAATGGAGAGTGTACAATGAAGACTCCATGGGGCACATGTCAACATCCCAAGGTAGAAACAACATAAACAAGGTAGAAGACCAAGTAAATATCCTCTATAAGTGGACGTCCTCACCAAAATAGCATGGAAATGTGTGCAAAATAACCTCCTCAAGTGGACATCATCCTCCTCATCATGAAAAAAGACTGTCAAAGGCCACAAAAGATGGAGCGCTCAACACTAAGGCATATAGAAGTGTGCCACAAGTCCTCCAAGATCAAGCTCTAAAGTGTCACCACCCTCAAAATATGTGGAATAAACCCTCCAAATGGCATGTGTGGCTCCTCTAGGTGAAACGTCCCATCAATAAAGATGAACATATGTGCCATAGGACCTTAAATGATGGATCAAACCACAAGGAGCTGAAGTAGAGTCTCATAACATGTCAAAGTAGTCTCAAACCTAGGATGTCACCTCCAAATGGCTCAATAGCTTGGTCTCCAAAGTGTAACAACCCTCCAATCCATTCCATAATGTAAGGGGTCAACAAACCATGTTCTATTTATATCTCATCAAGTCAATCACTAGCTCAATAAAGGAAGGGAATCACCCCATCAAAACATACCATGATATGTGAAAAGCCTCAATCTATGTGCGAATGAGGGGAGTGGTCCATTGAGAATGGTAGTAAACCCCATCATAAGTCTATCAGAGTGCCAAAAATCACCAAACAAGCAAGGACGCCCGAGTAGTAAAACTCCATCAAGATGAATCATGTCAAGTCATCCTTAAAGCCCTAGGACGCTCCATACCAAGCTCAAATAGTATGCATGAAATCCATGTAGCAGGAAGGTGAGCACTCCACTTGAAACCCTAGTCCACATTATCATAAACCACTCCAAGTGACAAACCAAGCCGCATAAGCAAGGGCGTTTACATCACTAGCCTTCAACTAGGTCAAAATAGGTCAACTAGCCATTGTGAGGGCTAGGATTACATCAAAATATGTGAACAAGAGGAGCACTTCACTAGGAGTGATAGTCCATGTCATCACAAAGTGTTCTAGGTGTCAAGATCCTCCAAGAAAGCTAGATCGTTCAAGAGACAGGTCTTCCTTTAGTCAAACAAGAGCCAAAACCACCATTAAATGCTGCAATCATCCTCTAAATGTGTGTACCAGGTGAGAACTCAATCAAAATGAAGTGTATATCCATCATAAGGTGCAATCTCAATGTCAAAACATGTCAAAGAGGCCAAGCGCTCAAACCTTGACATATCACCATGAAAAACTATGCGATAAAGGGAGTGCTCTATGAAAATCCCTGTCTAGTGTGTCAAGTATCATAATAGGATCATCATAGACGCCTTTAGCACCAGGGTGCTCTTACCATGGGGTATAATATCATCATCCCTTAATGAAAAACGAGATCATGATACCAAAGTGAAACATATGAGGTAGCAAGATTCTCATCAAACATATGCCACAAAACTGGTCCATAAAGAACACGAGGCACAACTAAGGTAGCTTCTACCAAAATTCTAACCTTTGGAGGGCTAGAATCATCATGCCACCCTGCAAATCTCTAAGTCATGTGATGAAAATCACATGTGCAATCCTCATGTAATATGAGGGATAATAGATTCAATTTTATTTAAGTGCAGAAGGTATATTTATAATCCTTTTCCATAATAACAAAATTGCCAATTGCATTGCTTAAGTGGACCGTTTTAGTAGAACCTTCATATAGATGATATTAGATATCTGCAACAGAGTGGAAATTGCAAGAGTGTTTTGGATAAATAAAATTAAGTGTTCATAAGTCTTTGGTTCTTAAAAGAAGACGGCAAGAATAATGTCTACGTGTAATCATTTTGTCAATGTGCCATTTTGGATTCATCTATCCTATCTCATAGACAAGGTCATAAAGAGAGCCTCCATAAAATGGTTTCATTGTGTGTTGCATCCACTCTAAATAGAGCTAAGTTTATATAGAATCTATATTTAAAAATTTTAATCATTTTTTATGGATAACATGCTTCTGCTTTTTATTATATACAAAAATGGTACATGCATTTTATTACAAAAAAAGGGCTGTGGAAACTGTTAGAATATCTACCTGTTGCTCTGAAGGTTTCTCCCTAGCATACCTATAACATTCTGTAGCAGTAGGTGAAGGGTGCAGCAGTGTTTAAGGATCCAACATCGAAGGCACATGCATTCATGTGCTAGCCATAGACACAAGTGTTATTTCTGTCTTTGGTTTAGTTCAGTTTAGTTCTAAATTAATTAGTTCAGTTCAGTTCTAAAATTAGAGTGCATGGTAGATGAGGTTTCCAGTTTTAGACTAGGGCACATTATTCTAGGATGGAGGCACTCTATTATATGAAACTTCTGCATGTAGCCTGGGCACACTTCCGTAGAATAGAGTAGGGTTTGATCCAGTTAAATAGGGCGCACTAGTAGAGGTGTCCCTAGGTTGTTATTCATTCAGTTTACTAGCAAGTTCATGCACTGTTTTATTAAAAAAATAGATGATTTTTTGAGTGCTGAAATTTCTTACTAGTTGCTGTTATTACTTTTCAGTTAGCGTATTTCAGATTTAACAAACAAAAGTAGTAGTTTTGAGAGTTAAGTTTTCCAGCTTTCTAGGGCTACAGATTTGCAGGTCTGTTTACCATGTGGCATGTATTGAACATGTACCGCAAGTTTAGGCTGAATGAAAAAACCTATCGAGTCAGGGTAACAAAAATTAAAAAGTTCTTAAGTGCCATAACCGTGCAAGACAGATGAGCATTAATAAACACAATAACCAGGGCAGATGGCCAGAGCGAATGTCATATCAGGTAGTTTCTAGAATCATGCCCACATCAGGTGGTGATCGAAAATTTTGAATTGAGTACAATTGTCTGAGGATGAGTACACATCATTGAATGATGCAGTAGGTGCTGTAGGATCTGGTTTTTGCAAAATAATAGAAGAATCAGGACGACTTGCATATAGAGATAAAGTCTCAAAATATCCAAGGCTTGCTCTCTCTAATCTCATCTCAGGCTCAATACGATTAACAATATCTTGTCCATGTTTACCATTTCCACTTCTATATCCCATCTGATGAAGCAATCCAGAACCAAACCCTTTAGTATGCTTCTTGAACACAAGAGAACACCCTCATGGTTAGTCAATAGCAAATGGGAAAATTTGGCATCAAAAGTGTCAAGAGCTTATTCCTTTTCTTGTATATCAGAATGAACAATGGGAGGGCAAGATTGCTCATGAGTGGATACAAGTGCAGGAACATACGAAAAAGTAGATATATCGATAAAGGAGAGAATTTTGTTTGAGAGGTGGTGAACATCTTCCTTCAAATAGTCAAGCAGTTCTTCTTGCTCTTTTGATTCATCCAAGAGTTTTTCTTCAAGTCTCAAGAGCTTATTCCTTTTTTCGAAATTCAGAAGGAAAAATGGGAGGGGAAGATTGCTTATGAGTGTCTACAAGTGCAAGAACATATGAAAAAGTAGGTATATTGATAAAGGAGAGAATTTTGCTAGAGAAGTGGTGAACATCTTCCTTCAAATAGTCAAGCAGTGTTTCTCGCTCCTTTGATTCATTCAAGAGATTTTCTTCAAGCTTACTAATACTATACATTTAGCACTCAAAGAAGAGTATTTTACTTCTCAAAAAAAGAAGAGGCAGAAATTTGGAATGTGCTAAGATGGTCCTCTAACACATCTTTAGTACTTCTCAAATCATTGACTTCCTGTACGAGATTCTTATTGAGGGTACATAGGTTTAGAATGGACTTGTCCTTTTTAGGAAACTGGTCCTGTACAAGATTCTTTAGGAAACTGGTCTGGAATTGATTTCAATGTGAAGTAGAGTGTTAGATTCCTACAAAGAATTCTCCTGAATTTGAAGCTATGCAATTGTATTCTGATGTGTGGTATTAATGTTTTGCAAGAAAACAACTTCAATATGGAGTTCTTATTAGATTCTTGCAGAATGACAACTTTCTTCTCACGAAGTTTTTGGGGTTTCTGGTCAACCATTGTGGAGGAAATGTTAGGTATTTTGAAATAGTCAAACTCAGTCAAACTAATGGGAAAAAATGTAGAATATTTGAGCAGGCCACACAGAGTATAAGGCCCCCCACGAAAAGGAATAGGAACAAATAATTTTTGAACAACAAAAGGAAATACTTCCCCCTCAAAAATTTACCCTTCAGGCTTCAAGTAATATAGAATACAAACTTGGAGATACCAGAATGAAAGTACATTGGGAAGAAGCCCTAATCTATTATAGCAACAAGCCACACACGTGGCAAATCACTACCCACACACAAATAAATTTCAATCTTGGAAGAACCCATAAATCTATATGTTAAAGAGAGCTTGGGGTTGGCCCTGAGATGACACAATGCTGCAATTATGGGCTGACATCGTGCTTGAGGTGCTCATGATAAGGGTTTTTATAAAAATTGTGCACTAGCCATCAAAAAACTTTGAAAACTGTGCCAAATGCGTTGAAACTTGAAAACAATGTTTCAAAACTTGGTCAACACAGACTTTGACTTGGTTGAGTTGACCCTCAAGGGTACCGACTTGGCCATCAAATTGGATCAGGGATCAACTCTATCGAGTTCATACCTACTCGGCGAGTTGATACCGGTTCGGTTCGATACTTTGTATTTAATAAATATTGTGTTAATGTGGCCTAAATAGTGGCATCTTCCACATGGTTTGTATGTTGGCTATTGGTTTGAAGTGTCAAGACTTTGGAACATGTTCTCTTTTATATAAAGAACAAATTTTGTATGTAACAATCAATTCGGAATATGATGTAATATAATGCAAAACCATTTTGGGGTTATTTACTCCTCATTGCCATTTTTGTGTATTAACTGTGTGGTTATTTTGGGTTTCTTATTCACTTCAACATGGTGTTTTATCCATCTTTTGATCAATGAAGGTTTCTGATTACGTGATAGAATGACAAGTGAGAAAATGGGAATTATATGAGAATGAAGGAAAGTGACATTGATAGGAAGGTAAGTGAGAGAAGAGGGGATGCTGGAGAAGGATAAGTAGATTGCATGAGGAAGACACTTAATGTGCAGTGGGTGATGGCGTATCATTATTATTAATATTGAGAGCATCACACCTTATCAAAGCAGCCTTTAGAATAAGGGACCTTGCAAAATTCCATGGCCAGAATATAGCAATTTATGTTGTCAGAAATTGTTGAGAATATATTTTAGGATGGCTCAAAGATAGTGGAATGGTGCTTTATATTTGAGATTATGAGAGATATAAAGAATCGAGAAAGTCAATACTTCACACTTCACTTTAAATAATATTCTGTACTTTTGAAGTTGTATATTAAAAGAAGATAAACCTATGTTCAAATTTCATGGTCAAAAATTAAAATAAATGAAAAAAATACAAACTAAATCATTGCTAATACATATATACATTAGGAGACTTCGCATATTTTGTCTCTAATAATTTGGAATCTTTAAAATACTTTTTTTTTCCATTATAATTTTAATATTCTATATATTTTTTAGTAAACCGAATCATAAAATTCAAACCAGTCTGATTTCAAGATGAGTTTGTGGCTGAGTTTTAAAACATTGCTTAAAAATAGCTTGAAACCTAAGGTAATAGCAGAAAATACCTCAAACCAGTAGCAAAATTAGTCACACTCAAGTGATGTGTCTATGGCAGCAAGACAATGAAAGAGAAAATTGCCAAAATCCATTGAAAAATATGCACTAGGCGCACAACATAGATTTGCTCAAATCCTAGGTTTGTTAGGGAGATTTAGAGACACTGGAAGAAAGGCCACAGGCAAGGCCGAAACTTCCCTCCCAAAAATTTTGTGCTAAAATATTAGCGAAAAATGACCCTTGCTAACAACTATTTGCCTTAAAATGGACCCTACAAGAACAAGACATTGCCAAAAAATTGTGGAGCTAAGTTGCAAGAAATGTCACCGCTGCTCATACTAGGGCCAAAAATGTGTGAAAACACGAGTATGCGTCTGAAACATGTACCTTTCATGTTTGAAATATTTCTGGGCCGTAACCCCTCACAAAAATGCGTTTCGGTTGCATTTCTCCTTGTACAGGTGCGTTTCAGTGCTTTTGTTGACTGTTTTGGGAGTGGACTTTTGGATTTTGGACAATGTAATCAATGATCTATATATATAGTCCAAGGGGTTAGCTCAACTGATTGTCTCCAATGTTGTTGGGCATTTGGCTAGTTCCATGTTGGTAGGGGCCTAGTTTAAATCCCCTTGGATGAGGCACAGTAGTCTATGCCAACAGGTTTACTCGAGATGCCATCTGCAAATGTGGAGAAGGATCCCTTGATTTCCCTTGGATATTTTCCTCATATCGTATTTCCCCCTACATACTTGTTTGGGGTGGTCATTATTCAACTACATTCCTGTTTTTGAAAGGCATACCTGTTTCCAATTTTTGTGCAACTTCGCTGTATAGAAAGGGATATTTCGGGAGAGGGCAAGGAGAAGAAACCCTAAATAAAAGTTTCCTTGTTGTAGCTCTCATAGAAACAATGGAAAAACACAAAAAAATTGACCTACCACAAATCTGTGGAGAATCTATAACAATTTTTTTATGTAGTAGCTAAAAAATAGGAAACCCTAGTTCGATTTGAAACCCTAGCTCAAAAAGAAACTGAATAAACTTTAAAACAAACAATGGTATGCACAAGCTCAAATTTGCAAAATAATTTCCTTGAAAATAATCAAAACCAGATTAAAATCCTCCTTTTTTTGAAACAAACTTCCTAAATCAACAGTTTGTCATGTCCTCTTCATATGGGTGAAAAAAATTGTGATCTTTGCATCAAGCTTGAGTGCAAGCGGTTAAGGCTGGGGAGAAGCCACACACATGGTAAATCGTTTCCCACGCATAGGTAAATGTCAGTCTTGTTACCTCTCAAAGTCTCACTTCTTGAGATGAAGTCCTAGACCTCAAGCAAGGCCTTGGAGGAACTAAGAGGGAGGCCAATGTCACCTCACCAAGCCTCTTAACACTTTAGGCCAACTCGTTAGCCATTGGGGGTTTTATGATCCCACTCATTTGGGCGTCACTTTAGCCATTGGAGATTTTATGACCCATTTTTTGAATTGGAGGGTCACTTCTATGCTTCATGGAGGTTCCTTGACATGAGATATGGACATGGTCATGCCTTGGTGTAATATCCCAAATCCACAGATCTAGATATTAACTCTCTACTGACCTTGTCTGTCGCAGATCTAATACTCTTTGGGTGGTTGAATGAGTTATTTAGGTTTCTGACTGCATTTGATAACTTGAATTTAACATGCGTGGTGATTTTGCATGTGGTTTCAGGTGGAACAACTTGTTTAAGATATATTGAATAGTCAAGAAATTACAATAATGACATGCATGTACAAAAATTCACACACAGATTGCATGCATGTAAAAATAACCAAACCAATCTTCATTTAGACCTTCAAATGACTAGATCTATATTGGAATACTAGTAAAAGCATGGAAGAAAACCTAGAACTAACATGCATCGCTAGATCATTGGCATGCAAGCCTGATCTGTGATATGCGTGGTTTTACTGCTGCATGTAGCTCTAGATTTCCTGCTGGAAGATGAATCTGATGCATGCACGAGAAAGACTCCTTCGAATTTGATGAGATCTGTCCCAATGAAGTTGCCTTCTTCCCTAGAAGACTCGCCCTGGATGGATCTGTTGCTGCTAGGCTCCTGGATCTCTTTGTCACTGTCGGAAGTAATCTGTCCAACTGTTGGGATTGCCCTCACGCTGGCTAACACTGAAAGAGTCTCCCAAGTAGATTCCATCGTTAGAATCTGATGGAACCTGTCTCGAATGGAGCGCCCTACCTCCCTCTCCAATGGGTCGGAAGGAATTTGACTCGCTAGCCCTCTTGATGAGTAGATCTGAGAATCTATGATCTCTCCTTTGTCTGTCAAACACGTTGCAACTCCACTGACCGAATGTGACTCCCTGATGGCTAGAAGGCTCGAAAAAATGTGTTGGATGGCTCAAATGAAGCACCTTCCCCTAATCTCAAATGGGTTTAGGTTCGCTAGGCCTCCTCAGGAAAAGTGACCCACTATACCTCTAATGTCTCCTCTAGAACTCACGCTGGAATCTCACAGCTAGAGCTGGATCTCTGATCTCCACGTTCAATCTGATTGTAGATCTTTAATGAAAGCAATGGAAAACCTGTGTGGTCTTCCCAATTGGCTAGGGTGTGTCTCTCAACAACGAATCCAATCTCTCGGTGTCTTCCTCCTGGAATCCACAAGTATCCTCAAATTCGCCTGAATTTGGGTTTCTCTTCAGAGCTTTGGTTTCAATTCTCAAATCATCAATAATGAGCTATCAGGTCACTTTTCCCTCTCCTTATATCCACTGAAACCCTAACTCTTCGTTGACTTTTCACTTAAGCGCTTTTCCTAAGTGATCCAGGTGGATATCGGTGGCCACCCACCTTTTCCAAATGGCTCAAAACAGTTTTCTGGCAATTTTGACAATTTACTATTTTTAGCAGGTTTTAACTTCTGGGGCCATTTTGAGGGCCCAAATGAAGGTTTTTCGAGATCAAGGTTCTCAATGATAGCCAAAGGCATCATTGAGCCCCCAAAATGAATCTCCTCGACGATACCTTTCCAACAAGCTATCACACGCCTAAAACGAAGATCATATGCAAAAGTTACGACCCCGGGAAGTTGATGTACTCATTTACCTAAACGGAGCCCACATGACTTTTGGCACTTCATCTCCTAGGGTTAGGTTTTTGGATGTCTAGGGTTTTTGGCATTCCTGCTTATTGTAAAAAGGCCTTCAGAGCCTCATTGTAATCATCTTCTTGCGAATACGAGTAGCCGTCACATCTATTCTCAGAGATAAGCTGCCACCATTCTAGCGAGT
>SNQJ01S0114230.1:0-17687 GCA_010110895.2 Picea sitchensis | reverse complement strand
TAATTATAAATTGATCACCAATGTATTCTTAGAGTTTCAATCAAAGTGGTGGAATTCCACCAGAGATTCTTGTTATCATCAAAAATTCCACTCAGATTTTTGTTTAAATTTTGATGATAACATGAATCTCTGGTGGAATTCCAACCATAACTCAAGCAAATAAATTCAAGACAAGAGAATAGTCAGAAAAAGAAAAATTAAAATCCAACATTCCAGAGCTAGAAAAACAACAACCAGTTGTTAACCAGGAAAAGAATCCATTGAAATGAATTATAATCTAGTGGGTGAGTTAACTAAGCTTCGGATTACCTTTACATTTATGGAGGTAGTTAATATACCTCAACAAAGGGAGAATATTTTGAAGATATTGGATGATACGAATTCAAGAATAGAGGCAGTTGTGATGAACACAAGAAAATAACAAAATAACACATTGGTAATACCAAGAGGCAAGGTTACACCATGTTATATATCCTTAGAGAATCATGATTTTACACTACATAATTGTTTGGTGGATAGTGGAGCTACTAAAAATATCATGCCATTATCAGTAATGGAAGCTCTTGGAATGGGGTGTACAAAATACTATGAAACCGTTGAAATCATATATGCCATTGACTCAAGAAAAGTTACATATTATGGAGAAATTAAAGATTTTTGTGTATGGATAAGTGCAACCCCTCACATTACAACAGTATTTTCTATCATAGTAGTTGATCTACCTACAAAATATGGTGTTTTCTTGCGAAGAGTTTGGTGCTCATTGATTGGAGGATATATTATGAATTATGGAAGTTTCATGGTGCTTCCAAATAAAGATGGAACAATGATCAGAGTTCCTCGAGAACATAGAAATCCAGTATCATTTAAGAAAAAAGAAACTGAAATGTTGCAAAACTATGTAGATGTTGGAATAAGGAATTATGTTGTTTTTAACATAGAACAACTAAATTCACCAAAGAAAAATGAAAAATATTATTTCCAAGGTTTTGGAAAATGTCATTTGATAGTGCTTGCTCTAAGTCTAGAACTGGAGTTGGTATTGTTTTCAAAAGTACTCAATCTTGTATTTAACCTCATGAAATCAGATTATAGTTCCCTTGTACCAACAATGAAGCAGAGTATTAAGCATTGATCTAAGGACTGACCCTGGCACTTCAAATGTAAGTGAAATATCTAGTAGTGACTGGTGATTCAAAAATGTTTATCAATCATATCAAGAAAAAATACATAATAAAAAAATAAAGATGGAAAACGTATGCAAGGAGAGTGTGGGAAATCATACTCTTTTAATTCTTTCAATATTTCTTTTGTTCCTCGAGAAAAGAATCAAAAGGTTGATTCATTGGCAGTGGCTACATCCCTTTTCAATGCAAATGATTCTCAAACTCAAAATACTTTTCATGTCAAGACAATTTTTCGGCCTTCAATACCCGATAATCAAGAGTATTGGAAAGTTTTTAAAAATGATGAGCACATTGCAAACTTCCTTGCATACCATGACTCAACATTATATGATGATTAAGAAGAAAGCCAAAATTGTCAAAAGGAAATTCATTATCAAAATGTTGTGGTCCCTCCAAAGAATTATATCATTCTGGAATCTCTTTTTACAAGAGATGATCAAACAAATACCTTGGATCCAAAAGAGAAACCCTCTATTAGAAAGGTTCGAGAGACATGTAAATATCAATATCAATATACCTTATTCTACAAAATATATAAATCTTGGTACTAGTTGCACCACTAAAGAAATAGAGAAACACACTCTTGTGTTCAAGGAGTTCCAGAACATTTTTGCTTGTAGTAATGATGATTTAAAGGAATATGACAACTCTATCTTCCAGCATGTTATACCACTCAAATAGAGATCAAAACTTTGTAATCAAAAAATAAGAATGATAAATCCCAAATTGAAGCCCTTAGTAAAGATGGAGTTGGAAAATTTGAAAAGAGTTGGCATAATTTTTCCAATCAGACACTCAAAATGGCTTTCAAATCCTGTGGTAGTTAGAAAAAAGAATGGATAAATTCATATTTGTGTTGATTTCAAAGATATCAACCAAGCAAGTATCAAATACAACTACCCACTCCCAAACATGGAAATGTTATTGCAGCAAGTCATTGGTTCTTCACTGATGTCTATGCTTGATGGATTTTTTGGATACGATCAAGTCCCTGTGGCTGAGGAAGGTATATCAAATACTACATTCATTAAACCATGGGGAACATATGCTTATTTTTGTATGACATTTGGATTAAAGAATGCAAGTGCAACTTTTCAAAGGGCAATGAACCATGCTTTTAAATATATCATTGGAAAATTTATGGAAGATTACCAAGATGATTTGACATTTCACTCAAAACTTAGGGAAAGACATTTCAAACATCTCAGGAAAGTATTTGAAAGATGTATAATATATGGAATATATTTGAATCCAAAAAAGTGTTTACTTGTTATATCGGAAGGAAAGCTCGTGGGTCATATTATGAGAAAAGAAGGAATACACATTGATCCAAAGAGAGTTAAAGCAATAAATGACCTAAATCCTCCTACATCATGAAAAGGAGTACAATTTTTCTTTAGAAAGATAAATTTTGTTCGAAGATTTGTTCCAGATTGTKCTACCATTGTTAGGCCAATAAATAAATCACTAAAGAAGGATCAGAAATTTGAATGGACATCATAGTGGGGAATATGGCATAATCATGGGAAAATCATCCAACTATTACCCATAAGGAAATGGTTTGGTTGAATCAAAAAACAAAACATTAATTCAAATTCTCAAAAAGACAATTGCAGCAAACCATAAAAATTGGCATAAAAAATTGATAGATGCACTCTATSAAAGCCACCTTACTCCAAAATATAGMACTCGGCATTTCCCATACACCTTGGTATATGGAAAATAAGCAAGGTTACCKTTACATTTGGAATTCAATGCCTTAGTCCTTACCATAAACAATGAAGATACTGAAGASTAGTCACCTTTGTAGAAATGGTACCATGAACTTTTACAACTCAAAGAACAAACAACATAGGCAATAATGACAATAAGTAGTCAAAAGACATTTTGACAAGAGCACTACCACAAGATATTTTCAAAAATACCAACAGGTTCTATTATGGAACAAAGCAAAAGAAAAACCATGTTTTCATACAAAGTTTGGAGCTCTCAAGATCGGCTCATACCAGATTGAAAAGGTCATTTGTTTCAATTATTATTTGTTGAATCATATGAAAGGAACAATTCAAGTGTTTCCCGTGAATGGGAAATACCTTAATCATTTTTTCTGTTAATCCCCAACTCTTAACATGTACATAGTCTTTTTCTATACTCTTTTGTATATTCTTTATCATATTGTCGTTTATTCCCATTATATTCTCTATCACATTGTCTCGTCTTCCCCAACTCTTAACATGTACATAGTATTTTTCTATACTCCTTTGTATATTCTCTATCACATTGTCTCTTATTCCCATTTTATTTTTCCTTTTTCTTTCTAAAAAAAGTAATTTTTGACTCCATTTTTCCCAATGGATAAGTTTTTATGGATTCTCAACAACCCACAAGGGGTTATTGTCCCATAGTTGGAGTCAAATGTTGATATACATCCATTGATCAACGTTAGTGCATATAAGTCCATCCTTAGTCTTATTCTTTTTCTTCTTATGTTTCATGTATATTCTATACTTAATTTGATCAACATTAGTGCATATATTCTTACTTAATAATTCTAACACTTAGCCATTTTTCATCATTGTGGGAGACCAATACACTCCTCATCCCATAAATGTCTGTGTCTCACAACCCAAAAACCCCCAGCACTCAAAATGACCCCTTCTATTTCCATATTGTGCATAATGCCTTATTTATGTTTTTCATACTGGAATGTGGGACACCCCTCCATTCCATTTTCATTTTTCCCAAGTCCTACATCCTGCAATCTCGCGTCCTCCAGAATGACTCATCCACTTCCGCAACCCACAAAATTGACTTTTCTTATGCTCAACCCATTTCATCATTGTGGATGTGGGAGTCCCTATTACTTATCTTTCATTTGACATACCCTACAGTCCCGCATCCCACAATCGTACATTCATCATATTGCACTTTGCATTCCTCACTTCGCACCTCCATACTTAACCTTTTTTCATGTTTCCTGACATCATAACACCATTCCCAATGGAATTTAATTCCCCACCACCACGTTAGTCAACACTTGTGTGAACCTAATACCATTATTAAGTAGTGTGGATTTTGTAAAATCTTTGAAATAAATTCAAAATCGGACCGTGCAAACTAGCAACTTTGAAATAAGAGCTACAACAGTTGATAATCAAGGAAATATTTGGTAAAAAAATAAATAATTAAAACTCCTTGTTGTAAAAATATAATATTTACAAGAGCACCACCTATTCATAAAAAATGGAATTAGTGTAAAGACATGACAAATAAAAGGAAACACTTGTATTGTAGAGACACTTTCAACACCCTTGGACATGAAGACCACCAATTCCAATGGTCATGGGAATATAAGTGGTATTTGTCTCTTCTCCCTATAGAGAAGGAGATAAACAAGGTCTGGATTTCAAGCATTGCATTTTGCGAGTGTGTACGTGAAGTAGCAGACTTCAAATCATCGATACTTTGGTGTGTCAATAAGTTTGAAACGGAGTGAATAATTATTCAAATACAAGGGAAGCAACCAATTTCTTTGTCCCCTTCAATATTCAGGAGGATGCTTCAACTTCCAAAGCCAACTATGATTTTCAAGAATGCAAAAGAAGACAAGTTTCTCAAAGAAAATGAAGGAGGAGTATACATTCTCAAAAGTTATCTCACCAGGCTAAGGATTGAAATCAATTCCACTCAAGTCAAGGTAAGTTCTCTAAAGCATCCGTATAAAGAGTTTGCATGGATTTTCACCAGAATAATCAGACTAGAGTTCATGGCCTATGTGTAAAAATACATTGTGTACATTATCCACCATGTTATTTGATGCAGGAGCATCTCTCCACATCATCCAGCCAACCAGCCAGTCGAGTCGAGCACGTGCATTCAAAGATGAAGAGAGGCATAGTCCTCATTTTGATTTAGAATTGAATGTAATTAAATGTCTAGGTTGTTGAGCCATAGATCCATGCCTTTGTGAAGGTGCAGAATAGATAGGCCTTTAATGTTTGTAAGGCTAAGATCTAGATCCGGATAGCGGACTAGACAACCCATTCAATGTAATTGAATAGGGTAGGTAGGTTGGAGGGAAGTGCTCGAAGAGCCTCCTCATGTAAAAAAAGATCTATTGTATCTCTTTAGTGGTAAGTAGAGGGAGTTGTAGTTGAAAGTTGGGATAGGAAAGAATCTACGAGTAGAGAGCAGAAGGGAAGAGCCGAGACCTTGTTACAGGTTGTGCTCAGGAACACCTTGTATAAACAGGCATTTGTTATTTTAATATAAACAGAAGCAGTTTTTCCTGCATGTATTTCTGTGTTATGTGGATGTCTATGAGTGTTCTTTATGTGTGTTGTAAATGTATGTTGTAGGTTCACATTTGCAGGAGTGTGTTTGATTTCAGGTGAAGGTCTTTGAGGCTTCATACCAGGAGGGTGTGACAGAGCGTTGCGGGTTCTGATAGTCGTGCACAGAGGATGCATTTATGAATATTGTGGGTTCAGAAAAGGATGTGCTACGGCACAAGAACTGGAATCAACAACTTAGGGAAGACCTCAAGGTTGTTGAACACCTTGGAGGCAAGGTTGTGTAGGAGAAGACATAGTTGCAGATAGAAGCTCTGAGGAGTTCTGTGAAGCTCTGCCAAGTGGGCATTGAGCATATGCACAGTGGTGCATTGGGAAGAACTTTGTTGTGAGTTCAGAAGAATCAGGATCACTGAGGATTCTGAGAGCTCTTCCAGGTGGGAATTGAGCAGGTGCATAGGTGCACATAAGAAGTACAGAACTGTTGGAAGTTCTAAGAGAAAATACTCTACCAGGTGGGCATTTGAATCAGTGTGCAGACAGGCACCGAGGAAGAGAAGAGAACTCTTTGAGTTCTGTGATTTGAAGAAGAATCCACTGAGGGATATTCATAAGGTTCTTGAACACCCTGCAGACTCAGCAAGGGGTTGCTTGAGCAGAGGGATATCTAGGAGGGCATCCAAATTCTTCATATGTGGGAGAAAGAAGAAGGATTTATTTCCTTAAGAGAACTGAGTGTTTGAGAAGCTCAGGAGAGATAACACTTTGTGTGCATGTGAATACTCTGCAGAGGTGCATGAGTTGAATAATCCTTCAAGGATTCGAAAGGAACAAGCTCAGGAGGAATAGCGTCATTGAAGAGTGCAGGTGAAGACTCAGATTGTGGAGCTCGCAGATAAAAGGAGCAAAGGTTGAGGCCTTTGGCTTTTGAAATCCTTCCAAGGCCGAAAGAGAACGTGCAAAATCTTGGGAGGAGCAATATCGACCGTCGAATCAGCCGATAGATCTTGGACCGTCGGATTTCCCACGTCCAGGAAGGAGCAGGAGGAGCGCACAAGAATGGACGGTCGGAATTCTCTAAGGAGAATCGCGGATTTTCGTGAACCGACAAATCTAACTAAGAAGCAGGGGAAATACTGCATGTATTCCCGAGAGGTTAAAAGCTCAGGAGGGGCAGAACCGTTGATCCGAGCCATAAGGGCCATTGGATCTACGCGTGGATTCGCATATCGGGGTTTCATGGGTTGAAACTCCGTAAACCTGCCTCAGAGATCGCGAAATCGCGATACGCGATATCCTGATGACTACGAGAACGGTGTGGGGCCACAAGAGTCAGAAAGCGGACAGGTGGCACATCGCATGTTGGGAGTTCGTGAGTAGAAGGGTTGAGAACTTGGTGTCAAGGGTCATGAACCATGAGGACACGAGAGGCGGCAAAGTGGCGAGAAGACCAGGAGTCGTCCATCTGAGGAGGACAGGTATAAGAGATCGAGAGATCTCGCGAACTCGGAAGTTTGCAGGGTGAGAGCCCAACCATTGGGTGCTCCAAGTCGCGAAGATGCGAGGAGCGAGAGGAAGAATAGCCGTTGGATTTATACATATATCGTGTATCAGGGTTTCGTGGATCGAAACTTCGAATTAGTGCAACAGGAATCGCGATATTGCGATACGCGATATCCCGACAGGATAAGGAGCAGTGTGGGGCCACAGCAGAGTCAGTGGCATGGACAGGTGGCACACCTTATCGGGGTTTCGCAGCGAGAAGTCCTGAAACATTGTCATTAGGATTCGCGATCCCATGAAATCCGAAATCCCGACAGAGGTGACGGGACGTTGAATAGTCAACCCGCGTGTGCATCGGAGTATCGGCACATCGGGGTTCGGGGTTCGGTAAATCCATTTGTTTGATATCGCGAATGGCGAAATCGCGATAGGAGAAATCCCAACAGGGTAAAGGAAGGGTTAGCGTTGACTTGCATCGGGTTTCAGGGATTCGAAACACCAGCGCTCAACCACTGACTTCGCGAAGTCGCGAAGACTGATCCCCCGATAAGTAAAGAGAGGGGATCGCGCGAAGGATTCTGTGGGTGCAAATTTCTCGATAGGGAAATAGAAGAACATTTGAGTTCTTTGGGCCGATTAAAGAGAGAAGATTCTGTGAGAAGACATGCTTGCGAGCGCACCTCCACCAAGTGGTATCAGAGAAAGAACTATGTTTGTATATTTCAAGCAGAGGGAGAAGGTAAAGGGAGACAGAGCACTGGAGACTCTGTGGTGATTGTTTGCAGGTAGAAAACAATCAAGAAAGCAGTCAGGAGGACTGGAGGATGAAGCTGGAAACACTCTTAGTGCGGAGTGACAGCAGCAGGTTTGCTAGGAAAGCAGACAGAGACAGCACCATGGTTACTGAAGGCCATAGGCATGCTGGGAGGAAGAGCAAGGCAGAAAAGCTTGCAGAGATGGATAAAGAGCTCACTGAAATAAGGGCAGACATAGAAAATCTTGAACTGTGGATGCAGCAGAAAGCAAATCCAAGATGGGTGTATGAATGGCCCATGAAGAAGCCGAAGATAAAATGGCCAGTCAAGGAGTTGATGGTCAGAAGACAGTGAAGGTTGTTAAAAGGGTGGTTGAGGTATACCGAAAACCTCAATGGACCTGAAGAGATGGTTTAGGTATGTGAACCAGAGACTGGGAGAGCTCTCAATGATGCAGAGAGTGAATTGGGATCAGTTGGGGATCTCAAGAACTTCCAGGAGGGCAGAGAGGAAATTCCAATTTTCCAGGTGGGCAACGAGTTTAGATCACTGCGAGATCTCAGAGACTGTCATGAGGACAGCCAAGGAATTTCACATTTCCAGTTGGGCAATGATATGAGGTCACTACGGGATCTCACAGACTATCAGGAGGGCAGCGAAAGGTTTCTAGTTTGCCAGGTGGGCAAGGAAACAGAGATGGAATTAGTTGATTCCATGGACTGTCAGGAGGGCAGTGGAGACATCCCATATTGCCAGGTGGGCAGGGATGATCAGATGAGACTATCGGAGGGTCTCATAAATTCAGAGATGAATTTAGATCAGCAGGTGCAGCTGACAGAGGAGGAGGATCTGAGGGATATTCTGATGATTGGAGGAATTCAGGTATTCCTACCATTTGCCCAAGAGGAGGTAGAAATTTGTGTTGCAAGTGCAACAACAGCAGAAGAACAGTCAGCTGAGACTGTCAAGGAGGAATTGGAGCAGGTGTTTGAGACTGCCCAAGCACAAGCACAAGCAGATGAAGAGGAAAATGAGCATCCTGAGGAATGGCTCAATGATTTCGGCCAGGGAGTTGAAAAGAAAGAAGTTGTAGCACTGAAGCTAGCAGCAAAGGAAGCCAAAGAGCAGGCAAGCAGATTTATCACTCCATGGGAGATGGAGCTAGAGATGTTGGAGGATTGGCTGAACAATCCAAAGCCAGCAAGAGGACCGACAAAAATTGAGCTGTCAGAGAAGGTGACTGAACAGAAAGTCAGTCAGGAAGAGACTGCAGAGCTGAAGTCTGCAGCAGAGTGGAAACTTGAGGCCACAGATGAAGATGAAGAAGAAAGCATGGGAGATCACAGTGATCTACCCATGTGCCGAAAATTTTTGCAACTGGGGAGACTGCAAAAACAGAGCCAACCACTGGAGCAGTTAGACGAAGTTATAGAAGACATCAGAAGGTTGATGTTGAGATCAGCAGAAACTGCCATCAAGGAGAAGCTGAGTAGAAGGAAGGAAGCAGCAGCAGCAGGATTGAGCGGATGAACAGCTCCAAAGGATGATTTGGGATCCAGGAGGATTTCAACATCAGAGATGGGAAGCTCATGAGCAGGAGCTCATGAATTTTGCAGCTGAGGAGTATGATGCAGGAGCATCTCTCCACGTCAGCCAACCAGCCAGCCAGCCGTGTCGAGCGCATGCATTCAAAGATGAAGAGAGGCGTAGTCCTCATTTTGATTTAGAATTGAATGTAATTAAATGTCTAGTCTATTGAGCCATAGATCCATGCCTTTGTGCAGGTGTAGAATAGATAGGCCTTTAATGTTTGTAAGGCTGAGATCTAGATCCGTATAGCGGACTAGACATCCCATTCAATGTAATTGAATAGGGTAGGTAGGTTGGAGGGAAGCGCTCGAAGAGCCTCCTCATGTAAAAAAAGATCTATTATATCTCTTTAGTGGTAAGTAGAGGGAGTTGTAGTTGANTAGATCCGTATAGCGGACTAGACATCCCATTCAATGTAATTGAATAGGGTAGGTAGGTTGGAGGGAAGCGCTCGAAGAGCCTCCTCATGTAAAAAAAGATCTATTATATCTCTTTAGTGGTAAGTAGAGGGAGTTGTAGTTGAAAGTTGGGATAGGAGATAATCTGGGAGTAGAGAGCAGAAGGGAAGAGCCGAGACCTTGTTACAGGCCGTGCTCAGGAACACCTTGTATAAATAGGCATTTGTTATTTTAATATAAACAGAAGCAGTTTTTCCTGCATGTATTTTTGTGTTATGTGGATGTCTGTGAGTGTTCTTTATGTGTGCTATAAATGTATGTTGTAGGTTCACATTTGCAGGAGTGTGTTTGATTTCAAGTGAAGGTCTTTGAGGCTTCATACCAGGAGGGTGTGACAGAGTGTTGCAGGTTCTGATAGCCGTGCACAGAGGATGCATTTCTGAATATTGCGGGTTCAGAAAAGGACGTGCTACGGCACAAGAACTGGAATTAAAAACTCAGGGAAGACCTCAAGGTTGCTGAACACCTTGGAGGCAAGGCTGTGTAGGAGAAGACACAGTTGCAGACAGAAGCTCTGAGGAGTTCTGTGAAGCTCTGCCAAGTGGCATTGAGCATATGCACAGTGGTGCATTGGGAAGAACTTTGTTGTGAGTTCAGAAGAATCAGGATCACTGAGGATTCTGAGAGCTCTACCAAGTGGGCATTGAGCAGTTTCATAGGTGCACAGAATAAGTACAAAACTGTTGGAAGTTCTGGGAGAAAATACTCTACCAGGTGGGCATTTGAGTCAGTGTGCAGACAGGCACCGAGGAAGAGAAGAGAACTCTTTGAGTTCTTTGATTTGAAGAAAAATCGACTGAGGGATATTCATAAGGTTGTTGAACACCCTGCAGACTCGGCAAGGGGTTGCTTGAGCAGAGGGATAGCCAGGAGGGAATCCAAATTCTCCATCTGTGGGAGAAAGAAGAAGGATTTATTTCCTTAAGAGAACTGAGTGTTTGAGAAGCTCAGGAGAGATAACACTTTTTGTGCATGTGAATACTCTGCAGAGGTGCATGAGTTGAATAATCCTTCAAGGATTTGAAAGGAACAATCTCAGGAGGAATAGCGTCATTGAGGAGCGCAGGCGAGGACTCAGATTGTGGAGCTCGCATAGAAAAGGAGCAAAGGTTGAGGCCTTTGGCTTTTGAAATCCTTCCAAGTCCGCAAGAGAATGCGCAAAATCTCGGGAGGAGCAATATCAGCTGTCGGATCAGTCGATAGATCTTGGACTGTCAAATTTCCCACATCCAGGAAGGAGCAGGAGCAACGCACAAGAATGGACGGTTGGAATTCTCTAAGGAGAATTCACGGATTTCCGTGAACCGTCAGATCTAACTAAGAAGCAGGGGAAATATTGCAGGTATTCCTAAGAGGTTAAAATCTTAGGAGGGGTAGAACCGTTGATTCGAGCCACAAGTTCCATTGGATCTATGCATGGATTCGCATATCGTGGTTTCGTGGGTTGAAAATCCGTAAACCCGCCTCAGAGATCGCAAAATCACGATACGCGATATCCCGACGACTACGAGAACAGTGTGGGGCCACAGAAGTCGGCAAGTGGACAGGTGGTACATCGCATGTCGGTATTTTGTGAGTAGAAGGTCTAAGAACTTGGTGTCAAGGGTCGTGAAGCGCGAGGACACGAGAGGCGGCGAAGTGGCGAGAAGACCAGGAGTCGTCCATCTGAGGAGGACAGGTGGCAGAGATCGAGAGATCTCGTGAACTCAGAAGTTCGCAGGGTGAGAGCCCAACCATAGGGTGCTCCAAGATACGAAGACGCGAGGAGCGAGAGGAAGAATAGTCATTGGATTTATCCATATATCGCGTATCGGGGTTTCATGGATCGAAACTTTGAATTAGTGCAACAGGAATCGCGATATTTCTATACGCAATATCCCGATAGGATAAGGAGGAGTGTGGGGCCACAGCGGAGTCGGTGACATGGACAGGTGGCACACCTTATCAGGGTTTCGTAGCGAGAAGTCCCGAAACATTGTCATTTGGATTCACGATCCCGCGAAATCCGAAATCCCAACAGAGGTGACGGGACATTGAATAGTCAACCCGCATGTGCATCGGAGTATCGGCACATCGGGTTCGGGGTTTGGTAAATCCATTTGTTTGATATCGCGAGTGGAAAAATCACGATAGGAGAAATCTCAACAGGGTAAAGGAAGGGTCAGCGTTGACTTGCATCGGGTTTCGAGGATTCGAAACACCAGCGCTCGACCACTGACTTCGCGAAGTCGCGAAGACCGATCCCCCGATAAGTAAAGAGAGGGGATCGCGCGAAGGATTCTGTGGGTGCATATTTCCCGATAGGGAAATAGAAGAACATTTGAGTTCTTTGGGCCGGTTTAAGAGAGAAGATCTTGTGAGTGGACGTGCTTGCGAGCGCGCCTGCACCATTATTCATGAAAATTCCATGATCGACTCGGATCGCCTCATCTCAAACGAGATTTTTTTTCAGCTGGAGGGCCTAAGAAAACTAAAACATTCTACATGACTTCATATTTGGTATTTTTTATTGCTTACTATCACATATTTGAGGACTTTCCTAGAGAAAGAAGTGTTGATTTTAAGAAGGAACCAGCTTATGTCTAGTACCCAATTTTATGGAGGCATAAATCCCCATATAATTTTTACATGGTAAAAAATGGTTTTATGTATTCTTTCAAGAAAATGATTCATGGTCCTACTGCATCAAGGTTTTCACTGGAGGTTGCATCTTTTCTCATAGAGAAAGGAGTTTTTGAAACCTTGGAGGAATTTAGTCTTCTGAGATTGTTTGGGTTCCAGGGGAAACCCTTGTTGTTACCATTCTATGTGTCTGATCAAATTTTCTTCATTGAGGTGTGTAGACAGTATAAGTAGTGGGCATATTTTTTCAATGAGAAAAGGAAGAAACAATTTATTCCATTGCCATGGAGAGTTGGAGAGATAGATGTCAACCATATCTCTCATTTAGATGAATTTGTTGTTCAATTGGATTAATTAGTCTTAAAGAATCCCAAGCCTTCAATGGTTTTGATCTGAAAGATTCATTTTCTGGACATATGTTTGTAGTCTGGTATTCTTCATATTTTAGTAAGTCGGAGCAATTTGAAGAAGGAGGGGGAGATAACCAAAATCTCACTGAGACATTTGTTGAAGAAACCCTAAATGATATTGAATGATTGGTCGATATTGATGAGTGTTATGAGCATAGGGACAGAGAGGCAACCAATTAGAACCCAATTCATTGAATGTATCCAAAAAAAGTACTTCAACAAAAACTAAACCTTGTAGTAGTGATCTTGAACAAAGAAGGACATCCGTCAAAAATTTAGACGGTGGTAGAGATAAGGAACCTACTAACAAAACAATGGAAAAATATCATATTGTTCACACTTCCATGAAAAGAAAAAGAGAAACTCAAAAAGGGAGACAAGACGTATCTGAAATTGAATAAATTACCAAAGTCATGGAAGTAGACGACGTAATAGAGGAACCCGACTATTGGAAGTTGGAGCATAAATTGATGGGAAACCATGATGGTGGTGAGAATTGACTTCCCAGAGATAGAAATATTTGAGAGGGACTCAATTGCATTACACCGCATCCTACCACAAAATTTTAGAAAAATTGTTAATGAAAAGGTGAAACATGAAAAATGAAAAAGTTGGAGAGAAATGGAAGTCAAAATTATTTTTTTCATGGGGGTTTCACCCTCGAACATCGTGCAATTTCATGATGCAACCGGAGAAACATTGAAGGAGACCATTTTTTACATGGAAAGCGACCAAAAAAAAAAAAAAAAATCAAAGAGAATAAAAAGGAATTAGAAGCTTTGATTCCAAAGCCTTTATTTAATAGAGCTTATTCATTGCAATTCAGCTAGTACTTACTCTTGAAGATGTACCAGAGACCAGTTCCGACTTAAAAGGTTCATCTAGTTTAATCTAGTTTACTAATGGTTGTAAGGAAATATATTGGATATGGTATCAAGAAAAGAATGGACTTAATCGTTGAAATTTGGGAATTATCACATAGCTCATATAGTTTCTTAACAAGGGTTTTTCACTTTAAGGAGCATCTCCAGAAAGATTTAGAAAATGATTAAGGATTATATAAAGAAGCAGTGGGAACATTTGCAACAAAGATTTCAAGTTTGAGCGAGACACATAGAAGATAACAAAACCTTTCGTCCAAGGTTCACATGAAATAAATTAAGACTTGTTGGCTAAAAAGAATCAAATGTCTAAGAGAATTGTTATCTGAGTGTGACACTATTAACATTAAAAGGGGTGGAATATTATTGAAACTTGTTGATTTGACTAAAGAGTTAGATGGCCCACATTTGCTAATGGATAAAATACTTTTGTCAAGGGAGAAAATATTAGAACAATTGGAATCATTAAAAGTTGCATGGGCTAATGAATTTAGTGATTCGGTAGAATTATTTGAAGAATAAATAGAAAGGTGGCTTGTCCGGTATGTAAATAAGAATGATGATATTGAGGACACACTAAACAATTAAGCATTGATTTGATAGAATTAGAGAACGAGTTATTTGAAACTAATACCAAGCATGAAATAACGGTTGCTCCAATGAGGGAGTATATAGAACAATGGTTAACAAAGGCCTTATTTAAGATAACCGAGACAGATCAGCAAGAAGTAGTTACATCAGTTATGCCACCTCCAGTATAGCAACAACCTACAAAAGACACCACCACAAGAAAATGACGATTTGGAATTTCCATCACAGTAAGTCGAGTATTCACCTTGTTCTTTCTTTCACCACATTTTTCTTCCTCAATCAATTGTCATTTTTCCTTTTTTGTTCCAAAAATCTATGGAACCAAAAGTTGACCCATGATTGTTTTCTTTTGTATTCTAGGTCTCTCTTCATTTTATAGTCTATGGGAGCCCCATCCTGGTCCTCTTTTAAGGACAAATGCAATTTAATTTTATTGTAACCCCAAACATTATTGTTTATTTTATAAAGACTATTATTTTTTTAGGTTCCCAAAGAACTATTCAAGACATAAAACTATTGATCTCTCAGACTTTAATGTTAAGAATGAGATTTAAAATGTGTGTCTATCAAAATATTATTGCATATAATGAAATGACCAGTTATAGTTCTTTGCCATATGTGGTCCATATTTTCCTTTCCTGAGTTGAATATTATATCTTTCTTTGATGAATGTTGTGATGGAAATGTCATCCTACGATAATGTATACTATTTTTGCTTACAAATCTTGTAACATAGCATAAAAATTTGTTTTTTGTAAGATACATGGTCCTTTCTCAGGTATTCTTTGCGTGTGAATATTTAATTCAAGAATAAAGCATGGTCCTCTCTCTAAAATTTGTATGTTCTTGCATATTATTTAAAATAGATGAGTACCACTTATTTAAAATTGTAGGGGTATTTATCCTCGTGAGGTTGTATTAAAGACCATAAGACAATCTTTCAGATCAACACTTTCCAACCCCACACTAATATCCATCAAACAACAACTTATTCACATGTACATACCCTACCCCCCTCCATAATTGAACATGTGACCTTTGAGGAGAAAACATGTGTTCTTAATTGTTAGGCCCACTTAGGTTGTACAAGTACAATCATATAAAATAATTAAGATGTGTTTGACATATACTTAACAAGATACACTAAAGACATTTTTGTGTAAAAAAATGTATGTGCTAAATGTTTTATTACAACAAGAGAAGTCGAGTTAAAGCAGACCCTATCATCCTTCCCATTGTTAATGTTAATTTTTATGTGCTAAATTAGATAAATTGTAGGTTAAAGTGGACCTTTTCATTTTGCCGCACCCCCCCGAAAAAAAAATATGATGCACGTGACTTAATGAAAATGATGTGTATGGAATCTTATACAACATACTAGTCACATCAATGAATACATAATTAAGAGCATCAATGGGATATAATCTATGTTGTAATCATGGGTGATATATAATTGAGGAGATCATATCCCACTCACTTCACTAACATATATTATTTGTGGAATTTGATTTCTGAATTCTATCTCATCTATGTTTGTGATGAGAAAGGTCTCAGTGCTCAGTACAATTCTTTGTGCAATTACTCTCTGGTTTATGGGTTAACTAAGTGACTCAATATTTGATCTTGTGGAATGAGTAAGGATATCATACAAGATACAATAGTATATTACATAATAAAAACTAATTTCCCATTGTTTGGAATTCTCTAGTCTTTGATTTCACCCATTTAATGAGAAACCCCAAAGTCGTAATAAACCAGTATTCTATCTACACATGAACTAGTCAACCAAATAGCTCGTGCAACAATTAAAATATTTTAATAGGGAAATATCTTGAAACCTAGTCCACCCTCAAAGTGAATTAATGTTTCATTGACCAATGATTTAAATGGTGGAACGATCCCTTACTAACTCAGTTGGCCCAACCATTCTCTATCTCTTCATTGTAGCATCATTCAAACCATGTCAATTATGTTCCTTATGGAAATGTATCCTACACAAAAACATTACTATACTATTGGCATATATTCTAATGCCCAATTCAATTGTGATATGTGTGGGAAATAGAGGAAATTCTCCAGATGAAGGTGGATGCCTAAGTGAGTTTCAGACTGAAAAAGTGAGGATGAGAGTGGGAGAAAGGTAAATGACCAAAGGAACATTCCTTAGAGAACCTAGGGTGTGGAATGTTGAGGCATTTCTCAGATAATCAGGGTTATGTATTCTGCACATCCACCTACAATTGAAACGTATGAGGTCTCTCCTTTATCTATAGCTCAGACTCAATTGTATGAACAGAAAGATGAATGTGTGTGGGATCCTTCTTGGGCACTAGGGTTTACTCTGCAAGAAAAAAAAATGTGAGTGAGATCCCTCTAGTCTAGGGTTATTTCTTAGATCATGTGTAGAAGATAACAAAGTGCATAGAGACTCTCTTATGGCTAGAGAAATGAGTGGGTTCTCTCTTTAAGGCACTATTTAACAAAGAAGAGTGCATCCAATGACTAGTGTGAAGACACGGGAATTGTACACAGCAAATACACCATGGATGGTGTGCCCAACAAGTTGTGTGAGTAAATATCAATGGATGGTGTGACCAGCAAGTGAATTAAATGCCCAATAAGGATGAGGATGTCCCAGCAAAGGTGAAATTTTCCATAGCAAGGAAATGGAAGTCTAACAAATAAATTAGATGCCCAACGTGAGATGATTTCGACCTAGCAACGCTCAGGTAGAGAGAGAGACCCTCATGAGAGAGAAATTTCATTTTTGGAAGTTCTACAATAGCTATATGATCACATCCATTGATCTCGCAACTCGGTAGAATAGACAGTTGTTTTCTCTCACCAATTTCTAATGGAAAATCAATTTCTAAACACAGTAAACCAAAGTATATATATATTGCTTCTCATATTCCAAACATGAACAAAGAATGTAATTTAATGATCAGCCATGCACCCATTCAAATGAAATTTAGAATGATAGACACAGTAATCAATCACATAATGGACAGGTGTATTTTACCCTAGAACGCAAATGGGAAAACCAATCGAATGGTGCTTAGGATTCTTATTTTTACAAGTTTGCAAACTTTTACAATGCTCTCCTCCTCCTTGGAAAAAAACCCTTTGGAAATGAGAGAGAGTGCATAAATAGAGAGAGCTAGGGGGTAAGGGAAGGCCAACAAACATGGCCCTCCACTTCTCATTTCTTAGCCTTCTCTCATATTCAGTTCCTTGTCATTTTAATTATTTTTCTTTAACTTTTCAGTTATATTCTTATTTGGATTATTCCATGTTAAATTGCATTCTTTTACGTGGATTTTGTAATGTTGATTGATTGTCAAATTTTTTTCAGGTACTAATTCTTATCCACTCTTCAATCTAGATCCATTTCGAAT
>SNQJ01S0114229.1:4169-24641 GCA_010110895.2 Picea sitchensis | reverse complement strand
AATGATGATTTCCTCTTATTTAAAGAGGAGAATCCCCTCGATACAATTTGATCATCAAATTACATGTGTGCATATGAATCCTATTCTTAGTTAGATAATCTCTATACTGGAATAGGATATCCTGGTCTCCCGTAGCAGAATGTTATTACAATAGTTAAAAAGGTGCTAAATGAGGTGTTGTTGTTGCGGCTAGAGTAACATCTTCTTTATTTATCTTCTTGTTACTATTGTTGTATGTTGTTTCATCATCGTAAATCGTGGGCTGTTTCAGCAACGGGATTTGCGTTCTGACTGTTTCAGCAACGTGGTCTCACACATCAGCGATGGTTAATTCTGGCTCAAGGTGCGGCTGTTGTGGTCAGTGTAACAACTTTGTGTGGATTGTTGTTTCAGCATCGTAGACCACGGAGAGTGTAATGGCTTCTTCTTGTGTGAGTTGTTGTTTCAGCATCGTAGACCATGGAGAGTGTAACAGCTTCTTCTTGTGTGAGTTGTTGTTTCAGCATCGTATTCCATGGACTGTTTCAGCCACAGGGTTTGTGTGCTTTTAACTGTTTCAGCAATGGGCCTTCAAACAACAATGATAATCTGTAGTTCGAACTGTTTCAGCACTTATATATTTCTGATCAATGGTTAAGTATGAGAGTAATGTAAAATTATATGCAAAACAAATTAAACATATAGTAAAGAGAAGAGACATTATATACCTTTGGAAAGATAGGGTAAGGTGATAATGTGAGTTTAAATGTGAGTGAAAAAAGGATGTAATGGTAGAAAAAAGTGTGAGAAAAAAGGTACATTATAGGGTCCTAACAGTGGGCTATATCTAGGATTATGATCTCCATTTAAAGAAACAAAAGTCCCCAATCTGAGTAAATTCATCTATGACAAATATTCAGGAAAAATCATGCAAGAACGAGTGAAGAAGGTGTATGTGACAAGAGTAAACACAATCTTAGTTGTTACATAGACCCCTATGACCGAAGACATCAGAAAAGATCTTGTGTCCATAGATTCCACTAGCTCTTCCTTCATGAGTGTTCCATAGAAAATAATGTTTAAAACTTGTGCCAACAAAATATGGAAAAGGAAGCAATAATTAGGGAGATTGAGGAAAATATTCAATAGGTAAAGGTAGATGAAGGCATCCTGCAAATATTTAAATATAGCATGGAAACAATCAGAACTAAGCTCAAGGAAGCCATAATTGACATGTACACTCACCTACACATGTTCCAGGACATGGATGATATCATCATAGACCAAAATAAAATAGTGCAAACTAAGCTCACAAATTTCAACACGGTATGGGAGGGCATGAACAATATTGATACATGGATCACAAAAAACCTGGATGCACTGGTTGAGATCTATCATCCCTCAGTCAAGGAAAGGAAAATTGATATCTATGCACTAGACCATTTCCAGCAAGTGGAACAAAAGGAATATCAAGAAACAACTAGCTCAATGGATATCTTTTCATGTGTACACAAGGCAGCGCAAGAGTTGATCAAGATATGCTAACTTCCCCAACTAGAAGAGCTTGGAAAGAACATTGTAATGGAGGAAATTATCGAAAATGTACAATACAACACAAGTCGTAGATGAGAGGTCACTGAGTCAACCACTACAGTAACAAAATACCTAATAGAACAACTCCTTATTTAACCAACAAAGGTCCATACTATGGTTAAGCATCCATGGCTACATTATCAAAATACATACAGAGACTCGGTGACAATGTAGCTATGCATACAACTACCATAGAAGAACCTACATATCACAGACTCATATCCTTGTATGATTAGCTAGAAATATGGGTAGCATACCTCTGAACCAAGAGTACATAAAAACACAAAATAGTAAATTCAAATTTATATTACCCATACTCTATTTTGTATTTTCTTAGCTACCCTCATTTTTGTCTTTACTTTGTACACATGTCATCAAGTAGAGGGAAGGTGAGAAATTTTGTAATAATAATTTCTTTAGAGAAATAAAAAGAGTCACAAGGGAGTTAGGAAAAAACAACATAAATATGAGAAGAAACCCCTTTCGAAAGGGCTCTTAAGCATTGTATAAACTCAAGAACTAATTGAAGGACATATATCATGTTAATGAATATCGAGAAGCCCTTAGGGCCATTTTTCGAACGAGAGAAGAAATTTTGTGTATGGATGTTTTGTTGTGAACTATTTCAAGTGGAATGTATGTTGATCACAAGGACTGTAAGGACAATGTTTTCTTATAGATTAATATGATGCATTCAATGTCGTTTTGTATAATTGTTATTCTTTCTAATATTTATAAGTCCCGAGCTTATGAGTTATTATGTATGCAAAAATATAATTTGGATTTTTGTGGTTATATGTAAGTATGGATATGTTTCTAACTTTGCACCTTTATTTCAGCTATCTAGGTGAGGTTTTTTGTAGAGTTTATTTTCACTACAACTCATTTTGGTTACTTCGGTTTTCTCTTAGATAGGTTAGGATAGATTAGAAGTAGATTATATTCTTTTCAAACATAGTATTCATCTACATCCTTACATTGAAAAACCATCCATATTCACCCTCATAATATGCAAATGGTAGACTGGCCAAATTTCATATGGGTCTCCTAAACCAAACTATGCATATTCTAATTGGGACCGTGTAGACTTATTATAAACGATGCATATTCGCCCTTACTGTTGCAGTGAATTCTTCCCCATCAACATGTTGTTTGAGCCTTTGGAATTCACCTATAGGGAAACATCCTTATCTTATTTGATGGATCAATTGGATTAAGCCATTGTGTGGCATGTTCAAGCCTCAAAAATGTTTGTTTATTACTTACAACCATTGTATTAATTGACCAAGTATTGCATAGTAATCACCAAGGCGCTAGAGCGTTCTCCCACTCATATGATTTCATAAAACCTTCCTCCCACCTACATGTAAACAAACAAATATATACACATATATATTAATTTGGTCATAATGGAATTCAATGGATAAGAGAAAAGTGATCTTACTCAATTTATGCTCATAGGAATATTGAAGAGCAGGCGTAGTGTTAATTAAATTATTGGACTTGTTTTTATTTTGCATAAATAGGGTTCTCATTTTGTTGAACTTATGGGTTGACCTAGGTTCTACCTTAGTTCTCCAACAAAACCCTTATCACCATCAGACCTTCTGGTAAACCAAAAGGCTACACCATGCACAGAGTGCACAACGCAGTCTCACCCGACATGGTTTATGGGGGACTGTAGGATGCAGACATTGCAGATGTCTGCAGTCATGGAAGGTGTTATAACCCTATGATTCATAGGATCAACTGGTGATTGGAAATTTTTTCTCTCGTTGTGTTTTAGTCATTGTAAATAATATTTCATCCTGCAAATGATTTAAAAAGAGAAAAGAAACGAAAATGAAAAAGAAAAAAAAAAGAGAAAAAGAAAAGAAAAGAAAAGAATAAAAGAGGGCATAAAAGAAAATGATATGGACCCATGAAATAATGATGACTTATCCATACAGTTTAATCATGGTTAAGTCTTATTGAATTTGTGTTGATATAATTAGTGAATAAATCTTGGCTAAACTGTTTAATCTTAGCCAAGTAGATAGGTTAGTTAGTGAATAAATTCAATCAAACTGTCTAAACTTGATCAAATAGCCCCAGGGTAGAGAAATTTCTTAGCCCAACAATCTAATTTGGGCTAACTATGTTAGGTAGGTTGGATAAGACATAGGTTGACTAGTTTTCCTTACAATGAAACATGCATACAGTTGGATGGATTCTTTGTTAGATGTATAAATGATGTTCTCTAACCCTTGGTGATCAAAATGAAGAGGAATAACGCTAAAACCCACAAAATACACGCTATCCTAAGTTTTTTTAAAAGTAAGTGTGCTCTGTGATTAAAGGGTGCGTCAAGATCAACGGATGAGAAAATAACGCTCAGATCTACGATCGAGAAGAGATTTTGGACCCCCCGACCGTTCTACCTTTAATGGTGGGGGGGGGGGGAAATATGGTGGTTTTTCCCGACAGGCCCCATACTAACATGGCGCAAACTCATTACGTCAGACACCCTCCCCTCTGATCTAAACCATTTACTGCCTACCCCCCCCTTCTAACATACTGCCATACCATTTTTTCTATACCACTGCCACCTCATGACATCACATTCCACTACACCGTCATCTCGTGATGCCACTTTCCACTACCCCCTCTTATAATTCTCGTCTCATCACTGTGCTGGCATTTTCTCCCCACTTATCCGTCATACGTCAGGTCCCTTTATCACCTATCCTCCAATCACTGTTTTCCACGTCATCCTGACAAAATCGTCACCCGTCCTTTACCTTTTCCACCTCATACCCAGTTATTCGTTGGCCAATTAATATAGGGTAACATATCAGTTAGTTTGTTGACCTATCCCCTGTGCCCAACAGATACCCGTTCGCCCAAATTTAATCTCGTTTTCACCATTATCACATTGTTCTCATCTTCCACATACCAGAAGCTCTTTTCACCCGCCATTTTCTTCCAGTAACCGAGATAAAGCCAAGTATCCACTAACGTTTTTTGTTTTAGTTGTAGGTACCAGTTGAATTGATGGCACCAAAATCTAAGAAATAAGAGGTCGAGGAAAACGCGTTCATCCCGCATCCTGTCGATCTCGTTCGGATCCTGCTAGCTGAAAAAGACTACCTAATATCAGAGACCAGGTGCGAATTTGATTTTTCCGAATTGAATTCATGGTTCAGGGACACCTTCCTAGATCAAAGTGATGATATTAGACTCTGGGAGTCCAATCTCCCACTGTATCTTTTCTCCCAAATTCACCATTTTCCTGAGTACGCCCTCAAGTGCCAGGCGCATTATCTCCCCAATCAGAGAGCCATTATTTCATCGTCTGGAGAGACCCTTTTCACTATCACACCCGAGGCCATTGACCAGATGATGCAAATCCCCAGAGTCAAATCCCCCTTTATTTTCACCCTTGAAGTTCTAACTGAAATGTATCAGAATCTATATTTTCCCCAGAGAGTGTATATTTTCGAGTTTTTCCTCCCACAGAATGCCCAATTCCCCAAGAAAAATCCCCCCTACCATTCTTCCATGTTTTTAGAGAAAGGAAACCAAGTCATTTCGTCCTTGTGTTGTCTACTTGGATATTATTCAGATGAATTGGTGGACTAGCGATTCCTGGGCTTCTTGTCAATTTTTTCTACTGAAGAGAAAGCCACCACTCAGTTTGAATAGAACATTTTTATAGGCGAGAACATGCATGAGCAAATTTTCAGATTTCCCACAGAGGGCATGTTCCGGTATTCTTCAATATTGTCTTACATGTTCATGTTCTTTCAAGTAGATAATTTCTTGTTTCCCATGCAAAAACTGGACCAGGACAACAAACCCTATCCTGTCACCTCTTGGACTTCGCTGTTGAGGAAAAAATCCACAGAGTTTAATTTTAAGAAATTAATTGAGAAGTTTTACCACCCAGTGGTAAGTATGCTCAGTGGTATACAAGAACCGATGATAAATGAGGAGATCCAAAGAATTATACACCTCTCAGACCTTTCCAAGACTGGAGACTGGTATCTGTATCAGAATCACACAAAAATCAGAATTTATGGATTTGGGTTGGCTCCTTATAAACTTCCAGGATATGTACCTGTAAGGATATTTTCCTTGGAAAACATCAGGAAAATGACCAATTCAGACGACATACATTTTGTAGCTGTGAAGAAGAAACAACAATTGAGAATTAAAGGGCAGATATGATCCTCTATCTCTAACAATTGAGTTGTCGGGGAAGAGGCAAACAAGATACTAAAGGAAATGAAGTTTGCTATCCGTTTTCCTTGGCACTATGATCCATGTGAAATCATTGAAGAAATGATATTGAGGAATAAAAGTTCCCCATATGCTAATGTTCCCAAACTTGAGATCGAGAAATATGTGAATCAAATAGACTGGGAGGTCAACACTTTGGAAGACATTGAACATCAATATCCTTGAGTTGTTATGTTACAAACCACTACACCTCATATACCCAGGGAGAAGAGACCTAGAAAGGTTGGTTCACCTTCAGTCATTGAAGTGTCATCGGAAGATTTTTAGGCTTACACGAAAAGGCCTAAAATAAGTCACACTACTGACAGGTCTAGAGAGGAAGAGACCCAATCTACCACAGTAATCGAGGGAGAGTATTCATCACCTTTCTCCAACATCCAACAGATGATTTATACTTCCCCCTCAAAGAAGCAGACTGATATCATTTTGATCACCTAGCCATCACGAGAGTTTGCAAAATTGAGTATCTTTGAGAAATACGATTTGATAAAAAAGAAGAATGAGATGCTGACCAACAACACCTACGCTTAGTTTTGGAAGCAGACCTCCACAACACAACATAGGTTTATCTCTGCCTTTGATACAGAAAGAGGGAGAATGCACATGGAGTTATTACAGGCACAAGTGCCTCATCCAAAGGAAATCACTGATTACAAAAGGTCAACACTAGAGTTTGATGCCAAGAAGGTACATCCAACTAATCAGATAGATTTTCATAGAAAGATTGGAGAAATGTTTTTCTCAACATTGGCCAATGCTTCCACAACTGCTGCAAAATTACAGGTTTCTCTGAACAATGTTCAGACTCAACTAAAGCTGGAAAAGGTGTCATCTTTCGCAAAATACACAGAAATGGATGAAGTGTATCGTAGGTTACTAAAAGTCACCATTCCCAATCAGCAGATATGGGAAGAGATGTGTGAATTGATCAAGTAGAAGATGAGTTGGATGTACAAGTCATCATGCAGAACAATCAAAGTCAGGTTGATGATTCGCTAACCATCTTCCCCAAAATCAGCATGGAGAATCCAACAGATCATAAGCAGTTCCTACAGTTTTGTATTATGTTATCTAGTTAGTTATCCTTATAGTTTTCTACGTCCGTATCATTAATGACGGGATCGATTGTAATCTTTTCTATATATACTTCAAATTTTGAAGTACTAAGGGTTGATCTTTATGCCCAAGCAAGTTGTACGCACTAGAATCTTTCTCAAGAGATTTACCAATAATAAAAAGGACATTTCACAGGATTCCTGCATGTTAACTATTGGTGATGTTTTGTCCTCTTCGTTGAATGTTTTTTCTATCCTTGTAATCATTTATGTTTTCTATATCTTATCAGTTAAAATAAGTTGAAGTTGCAAAATGTATCTTTGTATACTCTATTTCTGGCTTTTAAAGATCTAAATGTTTATCTTCTGACGTTATGATAAATAAATTCTTAAATGCTTATTTGTTATAATTGATTTTCTCATCTTTTCTTCTACCAATCATTTTATTCTAAAGGATCTAACAGTTGCATTATCCTGCCCCTGTGAAAACACCTTATAAAATCTATTCTTTGATATGAAACTTTATAAAACAGACCCCATATCCCAATGGATGTGTAAGCGATATTTCATCCATTTTTATAAAACAAACAACACAGTCTCATTTATTTAACTAGCCTAATATCTAAAACCTAAAACAAAGTTAAATCTTACATAGAGATCCCTCTCTGAAACTGGAAGGGCTAGATCCCAGTTTTGAAGTGGATGGATAAAGTTACCTCTGGTAAATGTCTTCTACATGGTGACAACCTCTGGGAATTTATAGAGTGATAACATAGTGGTGACCGTACTGGGGAACTGAACAATATTTCTACCCTACGATTTATTTTCCCTGGTCAAAGAAAACTAGTATTTCTGAACTGATCACAAAATCTAAACTTATAAAGAGATAATGTTCATAGGTTGTTAAAGTTTGTATATAATTAGTTTAAAATTTCTAAAAATTAAAATTAAAATTAAAAGTTCTGGCTCCTAAAAGAGTTTTCACTAGATCTCATCCAGATCCAGAACCTGCAATAGCAATAGACAATCCTGAAAAATTACTCAGAAAGAAAAGCGTTGCATAGGGTTCTAGGAGTTACAGTCCTCTTCATAGGTCTCCTTCTCTCCCAGAGAAGTTTGTTTCCCTTCAAGATATTGAGTTTGAAATTTCTTTTGAACAAATCCTTTTTAGAACAAAATCTCACAGCTTTGTAAGTGAAACAATCTTAGATCAAACCATCCTACAACCCAAGACCCCTGAAATATTATCTCCCAGGGAAGACGTTGATCAAATATTTCTTCAGGAATTTGACAAGTTAGAAGATCTAGTAGAAAATCTTGATCAATCCCTAGATAAATCCCACTTCCAACAGTCAGTCGAACTTTCTGCCTTAACTATTGCTGCAGCTTTTGTTAAACCTAAACCAACTCACTTCATTCCTCCCAACCCTTCATCTTCCACAGCCTCTGTCACCTCCCCTCCAATCACACATGTTGTTGTCTAGCCTCCTCCACCAGTAATGGCAGCAAGATATGCTCCATTTGTGTTGGCCACCCCTTTACATGCCATGCCTCGGGATTATCAAACCAAACTTCTTCATTTTGATGGTATTGGTCCTCTGAATGCAATACAACATGTTAACAAAATGAATGATTATTTTGATTTATAGGAAGTTGATGAGGCTGATGTGAAGATGAGACTATTTGCATAGACTTTGACTGGAGAAGTCAAAAAGTGGTTCAAAACCTTACGTGTTGCTTCCATAGCTGACATTACTGCTTTTCATCGAAGTTTTCTTGATAGATGGGAGGTAAAGAAAAATCCTCTCTAGATCTTGTCAGAATATAAGAACATCAGAAGGAACCAAGGAGAAATAGTGCAGGATTACTACACTCGTTTCAACAATCTGTACAATGCAATTCCAGCTAATATCAAACCACCTCAAGGTTTGGAATTAATAAAATTCCCCGATGGATTTGACGCTGACGTGTCATATCAGCTAAGGGAAAGAAATTCTTCTACTCTGGAAGACATGCAGAAAAGCATCATAAGTGTGGAAGAAAATATTTTAGCTAGAAGAGCCAAGGAGAGAACAAAAAGGAGGGTCACGATCAAGGAAGATCCTTCCACTTCCTCGTCAGATGCTAAACTAGATGCCATAGCTAGATCTATGGAAAGTATGATGGAAAGGCTTACTATAACTGATATAAATCCACCCAAGGAGAACCAATCTACTCCTCAAATTTGAAACCCAAACTTCAAAAGAAATCCTCCCCAGATTAGGCAGAGAGATCCTAGAGATCAAAGAGAACAGAGGGGGCCCGATCAACAGATCAGACCAATCCTACAAGAGAATTACGTTAATTATGGAGAGGTGGTAATCGAAGAGTTTGATGACACTCATGTAAACCTCATGGGCGTTTATGACAATGAATCCATTTTTCTTACTCAGGAAGAGCACAAGATTTTTCTCCTTTCACAAACAGAGGTAAATGAGGAAGAAGAGGAAATAGAATAGAAGGCCTTTGAAAATGATATAATGGAAGTCCATAGGCAGTACAACCTGAGAAGAAAGAAGGTAAATGACAAACCTCCAAAGAAATTTGTTGAAACAAAGAAGGCTATTGAAATGAAGAGAATATTCAAGACCAAGAAAACCTCGAAAACCTCTCCCAAGAAAGTCCCTGAGAGGATTAGTGTTGAGTCTCCTACAAAAATAAGCCCCGATATTTTATAAAGAACAAATCAGACTGAGGTTTCGTCAACTAGTCAACCAAGTGCTTCTACCCATAGGACTCTGATGGATAAACCAGAAGTGCAGAGCCTAAGTAAAGCTTCCACTACTTTCAGCCTTGAAGGGGAACTAGCTAAACTAAAGATTCCCATTCCCCTTTCTGAGATGATGAGAAAGAACGCTTACAGGTCATAGGTGATTAAAGATTTAAGCATCGAACCAGAGATAGGTAGGAAGGCTTTGAATGTAGGGTCAACAAATCACTCAGACACGGTAAATTTTGTTGATGATCAACCTGAGCTCCTATTTGGTCCTGAAGTTGATGGCCAAACTAACAATGGTGCCATTTCCCCTTTCTACATCAGCTTGAATATCCATGACTTGATCTTACACAACACTATGCTGGATTCAGGTGCCTCTCACAGCCTGATGCCTAAAGCTGTGATGGAAAAGTTGGGACATGAAGTCACCAGAACCTACAAGGATTTTCATTCTTTTGAGTCTAGCAAGGTCAAATGTATATGGATAATTAAAGATTGATGCATCACCCTAGTTCAAATCCCAACAAAGAGTATGGTGATGGATATCGTAGTTGTAGACATTCCCCCAAAATACAATATGTTACTGTCAATATCCTGGGGAACTAAGATTAAAGGAACCCTGTAGCTAGATATGTCCTATGCCACCATCCCGGTATTTGGACAACATAGAATACTGTACAAAGAAACCCTGATGAAGTATATGGTCAGCAGTTAGGAAAATACACACAAATACCCACTATACTCTGCCCATTCTGATCTGGATTCTTTCATTATGTACAATGATGGTGACTTGGAAGAACAAATCGCTCAGCTAGAAGATGATACACCTGATTCGAAAGAAGACAAAGAAATCAATGAGGTAAGAAATACTGAAACTATGGAAAGTGAAGAACTGCCAGCAAACTTTTGGAGCATGGATTTTGACGGATTCATGAGCAAGGAGGGGGGTGGACCTGGAGTTTGGTTGCATAATCACAAATCAAGGTATTTAGAGATTCATTCTTACAAACTGAATTTCTAATGCACTAAAAACATAGTTGAGTACGAATCTTTGATGCTCGACATGAAACTATTGAAGAAGGTTGGTGCCAAACAGAGTATGGTAAGGGATTATTCTGAATTGATTATTAAGAAAATTAAAGGTGAGTATGCAGCTAAACATCCCAGACTTAGAGCTTACAAGAATTATGTTTTGGATGTCCTTCAATGCTTTACTGAAATCTTCTTGTAGGTAATGCCTAGGGGACAAAACATACTTCTAGACGGGTTGGCTACATCAATAGCTACATGTAAAATTCCTTTCTATCCCACTTGCAAGTACATAGTGGAGGTGAAGTGCAGACCAACCATTCCAGACAACATCAGATACTGGCAGGTATTTGGGAATGATGATCAAATTGAAGACTTCCTACAATGTAAGAATGATTTCAAATGTACAAATATAGACTTAGAGAATGATAATGATGTTGTAAATAAATCTGTTTTTGAAAGTGGTAGTGTAAATACAATAGATGCGGAGGAATTGAAGGAAAATGAAGAAGATTTTGGTATTTTACAGTTAAAAAATAATGTGTTACCTAGAGGTCTAGTGCCACTAGAAGACTTCTTCAATTTTAATGATGTAGAGAAAAAACCAAAAATTGAAGCTAATGGTAAAGAGGTCGAAGAATGTAACATAGGAATAGAAGAAAAACCCAAGATGATAAAACTTTCCAAGTCTCTACCCCCTAATCAAAAACGCAAATACGTTGAATTGTTTAAGGAATATGTAGATGTGTTTGCTTGGGGTTATGAGGACTTAAAATCTTATGACACGAGTATCATACAACATCAAATTCCAATAAAAGAAGAAACAAACCTTTTAGGTAGAAACTTAGGAGAATAAATCCCAAGTTGCTTCCCCTGATAGAGAAGGAAATCAAAAAAATGTATGATGCCAAAATTATAGTCCCTTGGAGATTTTCCAAATGGGTTTCTAACCTAGTTCCTACCAGGAATAAAACTGGTGAAATCAGGCTTTGTATTGATTTCGAAAATCTGAACAAGGTTTCCCTCAAAGAAAATTACACATCGCCTAACATGGACCACACCTTACAGAAGGTAGTTGGGGCCAATAGGATCTCCTTACTAGATGGTTTCTCAGGTTATAACTAGGTTCTTGTTCACCCAAATGATCAAGAGAAAACAACCTTTACCACACCTTGGGGAACCTTCATGTATGTGAAGATGCCCTTTGGCTTGATGAACGCCGGTGCTACTTTCCAAAGAGCAATGGATATTGCTTTTGTGGACGAACTTGGAAGATGTATAGTCATATATCTGGATAATGTGTCTGTCTACTCCAAATCTAATGAGGAACACTTACAACATCTCAGACGCCTATTTGAGAAGTGTAGAAAGTTTGGGATTCCATTGAATCCAAAGAGAAACCTTTTTGGTTTAGAGGAAGGCAAGTTGTTGGGACACATAATCTCTAAAGATGGGATTAAAATAGATCCCAGCAGTATAGAATCCATCTATAAGGTGGAACACCCTAGGAACATCAAAGAGCTACAATCATTCATTGGCAAAATAAATTTCCTCAGAATATTCATTCCCAACTTGGTCGAACTTCTTAGGAACATCACAAATATGTTGAAAAAAGACACAAAAATGAGATGGAACACTGATTCCAAATATTCATTTGAGCAGGTGAAACATGCACTCACCCAAGCCCTAGTTTTGATCAGCCCAGATTACACCAAAGACTTTAACCTTTTCTCTTTTGCATCTAAACATACCATCGCAACAGTATTATTGTAGAAAAACAACGAAGGGTATGAACAACCCATAACATTTTTGATCAAATCTTTGAGATATGCTGCGTTGAATTACAACATAATGGAGAGACAATCTTTTTCTCTGGTTAAAGCCATAAAGGATTTTAGAGTCTATATTCTCCATTCCCACACAATTTCTTATGTCCCCAATGCAATGGTAAAGGATATCCTGACTTAGGACAATCCAGATGGTAGGACAGGAAAGTGGATTGCGGTTATTATAGAATATGACATCAAAATGAAACCAACTAAACTAATAAAAGGTCGGAGTTTGGCCAAACTAATCATTGAATATAATTTTCATGCTCTAGATATTAATTTTTTGGCTGCAGTTGATGAGCAGGAAGAGAAGGTGACTCCAAATGTTAAAGAGGTATTCTTAAACTCTCCTTGGTATGCAGACCTAGTTTTTGTACTTAATAACTGACAAGCTCCTCCTGGTTTGACCAAGACCAAACCCAGATTTGTTAAACTAAAAGCATTGAAATTTTGTATTCTAGAAGGTAACCTTTATTGGAAATATCCTAGTGGTATCTTGCTTAATTACCTATTGAAAGACTAATCTGACAAGGTTCTGTAGGATTTCCATGTAGGAGATTGTGGTGGACATCTAAGCTGGAAAACTACAGCCAACAAGATTCTCAGAGATGGTTTTTACTAGCCCTCATTGTTTGCTAATGTACATCAAAAAGTCACCTCATGCCATAAATGCCAATTTTTTGAAGGTAAAAAGAAGCTCATGCCTTTGCCCCTGAAACCCATCTTAGTTGAATCTCCATTCTAACAGTGGGGCTTATATTTTATTGGAGATATACCCCCTCCTTCTTCGGGCCAACACAGGTGGATCCTCACTGCCATGGACTAGTTCACAAAGTGGATCGAAGTTGTACCATGCAAGCAATCCATTGACTCTGTTATCATTAAATTTTTGGAGAATAACATCTTGTCTCATTTTGGATGCCCCAGGAAAATTATAGCTGGCAATGCAACGAACTTCAGATCCAAAAAGATTATAGAGTTTTGTAGCTAGTACCACATCACTTTAGGATACTCCATGACTTATTACCCTTAGGGAAATGGGCTAGCTGATTCCTCAAATAAAATTTTGGTGAACATCCTCAGGAAAAAATTACAAGAAAATAAGAAATCATGGCATAATAAGTTGGTTTTTGCACTCTAGGCTGACAGAATAAGAACCAAAATATCAATTGGCATGTCTCCATACCAATTGGTGTATGGTACTGAAGCAGGTTTTCCCCTTTCCTTGGGAGTCCCTGTTATGAAACTACTGTAGGAAGCGCAAGTAGATCCAAACGATGTCCAAAGTAGAATAAATCAAATGATTCACTTAATGCAATCCAGGGAAGAAGTATACAATAAGACTAAGGTCATCTAGGAGAACATCAAAAATATTTTTGATAAAAGAACTAAAGAAAATGATTTTGAGCTGGGTGACTTAGTACTGAAGTGGGACTCCAGAAATGAAGACAAGGATAAACATGGAAATTTTGATAGCTTATGGAAAGGCCCTTACACCATTCAAGCATACAGAGGTAATAATGCATTCCTACTCAAGAATAGTGATGGGACAAACCTGCCAAATGAACCTGTGAATGGTAGGATGTTGAAGCATTATCTTCCACCCCAATAAGGACATCACAAATCATTTCCATTGTACATACCGTTTATTTACATTTAAACTATGTATTGGTAATATTGATCAGACGGTTGAAGACCGCAGAGAAGGCCCTAAGCCACTGACCAGTGTCACCAAATTCTCGAAATAAAAAAACAAATCAGGTAACAAAGTAAGAAAGGGAGAAACTCCTTGCAGACATCAGGAAACAGGTTCTTGGAATTTCACAAGGAGAGTACCATCCCTAGGTGGAGCCACTGTTATAACCCTATGATTCATAGGATCAACTGGTGACTAGAAATTTTTTCTCTTGTTGTGTTTTAGTCATTGTAAATAATATTTCATCCTGCAATTGATTTACAAAGAAAAAGAAAATAGGAAAAGAAAAGAAAAGAAAAGAATAAAAGAGGGCATAAAAGAAAATGATATGGCCCCATGAAATAATGATGACTTATCCGTACAGTTTAATCATGGTTAAGTCTTTTTGAATTTTTGTTGATAGAATTAGTGAATAAAGCTTGGCTAAACTGTTTAATCTTAGCCAAGTATATAGGTTATTTAATGAATAAATTTGATCAAACTGTCTAAACTTGATCAAATAGCCCCAGGGTAGAGAAATTTCTTAGCCCAACTGTCTAATCTGGGCTAACTGTGTTAGGTAGGTAGGATAGGACATAAGTTGACTAGTTTTCCTTGCAATGAAACATGCATAAAGTTGGATGGATTCTTTGTTTGATGTATAAATGATGTTCTCTAACCCTTGGTGATCAAAATGAAGAGGAATAGCACTAAAACCCACAAAATACGTGCTATCCTAAGTTTTTGAAAAAGTAATATGCTATGCGCTCTGTGATTAAAGGGTGCACCGAGATCAACGTATTTTCAAACAACGCTTAGATCTACGACCAAGAAGAGATTTCAGACCCCCCTGACCGACCGTTTTACCTTTAATTTGGGGGGGGGTCCAATATGGTGGTTTTTCCCAGCGGGACCCATACTAACATGGTGAAAAATCATTATGTCGGACCCCCCCCGGGCTCTAAACCATTTATTGCCTACCCCCCCTTCCAACATACTGCCATTCCAGTTTTTCTATACCACCGTCGCCTCATGACATCACATTCCACTACCTCGTCATCTCATGATGTCACTTTCCACTACCCCCTCTTAGAAGTCTTGTCTCATCACTGCACTGGCATTTTCTCCCCACTTATCCATCATACGTCAAGTCCCTTTCTCACCTATCCTCCAATCACCATTTTCCACATCATCATGACACACTTGTCACCCGTTCTTTACCTTTTCCACCTCATATCCAATTATTCGTTGGCCAATTAATACAAGATAACATATTCATTAGTTTTCTAACCTGTCCCCCGTGCCCAACAGATACCCATTCTCCCAAATTTAATATCATTTTCACCACTATCGCATTGTTCTCATCTTCTGCATACTAGAAGATCTTTTCACCATCCATTTCCATCCAGTAACCGAGATAGATCCAAGTATCCGCTAATGTTTTTTGTTTTAGTTTCAGGTACCAGTTGAATTGATGACGCTAAAATCTAAAAAATCATAGGTTGAGGAAAAATTGTTCCTCCCGCCTCCTGTTGATCTCGATTGGATCTTGCTAGCTGACAAAGAATACCTAATCTCAGAGACCAGGTGTGAACTCAATTTCACCAAATTTCATTCATGGTTTAGGGACACCTTCCTGGATCAAAGTGATGAGATTGGACTCTGGGAGTCCAATCTCCCACTGTATCTTTTCCCCCAAATTCACCATTTTCCTGAGTTTGTCCTCAAGTGTCAGGCGCATTATCTCCCCAATCAGAGAGCCATTGTTTCATTGTCTGGAGAGACCATTTTCACTATCACACCCAAGGCCATTAACCAGATGATGTAAATCCCCAAATCCGAATCCCCCTCTATTTTCACCCTTGAAGTTCTAACTGAAATGTATCAGAATCTGTCTTTTCCCTAGAGAGCACATATTTTCAAGTTTTTCCTCCCACAGAATGCCCAATTCCCCAAGAAAAACCCCCCCTACCATTATTCCATGTTTTCAGAGAAAGGAAACCAAGTCATTTCGTCCTTGTGTTGTCTACTCGGATATTATTCAGACGAATGGGTGGACGAGCCAATTTTGGGCTTCTTGTCATTTTTTTCTACTGAAGAGAAATCCACCACTCAGTTCGAATACAGCAGTGTTCTAGCTGAGAACATGCATGAGAAAAAATTTAGATTTCCCAGACAGGGCATGTTCTGGTATTCTTCAATACTGGCTTACATGTTCATGTTCTTTCAAACAAATAAGTTTTTGTTTCCCATGCAGAAACTGGACCAGGACAACAAACCACAACTTGTCACCTCTTGGACTTCACTGCTGAAGAAAAACTCCACAGAGTTTAATTTTAAGGAATTCATTGATCATTTTTACCACCTAGTGGTAAGTATGCTCAGTGGTAGACAAGAACTGAGGATAAATGAGGATATCCAAACAATTATGCACCTCTCGGACCTCGCTAAGACTGGAGACTGGTATCTGTATCACAATCACACAGAAATCAGAATTTATGGATGTGAGTTGGCTCCTTATAAACTTCTAATATATGTACCTATAAGGATATTTTCCTTGGAATACATCAGGAAAATGATCAATTCAGACGACATGCATTTTGTATCTTTGAAGAAGAAACAATAGTTGAGAATTAAAGGGCATATAGGATCCTTTATCTGTAACAGTCGAGCTATCGGGGAAGAGTCAAACAAGCTACTAAAGGAAATGAAGTTTGGTATTAGTTTCCCTTGGCACTATGATCCATGTGGGATCATTACGATTGAGGAATAAAAGTTCCCCATATGCTCATGTGCCCAAAACTGAGATCAAGAAATATGTGAATCAAACAGAGTGGGAGTTCAACACTCTTGAAGACACTGAACAACAATATCCTCCAGTTGTTATGTAAAAAACCACTACACCTCAGATACCTAGGGAGAAGAGACCTAGAAATGTTGTTTCACCTTCAGTCACTGAAGTTTCATTAGAATATTTACAGGTTTACATGAAAAGGCCTAAAATAAGTCACACTACTGACAAGTCTGGAGAGGAAAAGACCCAGTCTACCACAGTAATCGAGGGAGATCATTCATCGCCTTTCTCCAACAACTAGCAGATGATGTCTACTTCCCCCTCAAAGAAGAAGACTGATACCATTTTGATCACCCAACCATCACGAGAGTCTGCAAAACTGAGTATCTTTGATAAATATGATTTGATAAAAAAGAAGAGCGAGATGCTGACCAGAAGCACCTATGCTCAGTTTTGGAAGAAGACCTCCATAGCACATCATAGGTTGCTCTCTGCCTTTGATATAGAAAGAGGGAGAATGCACATGGAGTTCTTATAGGGACAGGTGCCTCATCCAAAGGAAATCATTGATTACAAAAGGTCAACGCTGGAGTTTGATGCCAAGCAGGTACATCCAACTGATCACATGGATTTGCATAGACATACTGGAGACATGGTTTTCTCAACATTGGCCAATGCTTCCACAACTGATGCAAAACTACAAGTTTCTCTGAAAAATGTTCAGACTCAACTAAATCTAGAAAACGTGTCATCTTTCTCAAAATACACAGAAATGGATGAAGTGTACCACAGGCTACTAAAAGTCACCATTCCCAATCAGTAGAGATGGGAAGAGTTGTGTGAAATGATTGAGTAGAAGATGAGTTGGACATACAAGTCAGCGTGCAGAATAGTCAAAGTCATGTTGATGATTCACCAACCATCTTCCCCAAAATCAGCATGGAGAATCCAACAGATCATAAGCAGTTCCTACAATTTTGTATTCTATTATCTAGTTAGTTAGCCTGATATTTTTCCATGTCTTAATCATTAATGACATGATCGATTGTAATATTTTCTATATATACTTCAAATTTTGAAGTATTGGGGGTTGATCTTTACGCCCAAGCAAGTTGTAAGCACTGTAATCTTTCTCAATAGATTTACCAGTAATAAAAAGGACATTTCACAGGATTCTTGCATGTTAACTGTTGTTGATGTTTTCTCCTCTTCGTTGAATGGTTTTTCTTTATTCGTAATCACTTATTCTTTCTATATCTAGTCATTTAAAAGAATTTGAAGTTTCATAATTTATATTTGTATACTCTGTTTATGGATTTTAAAGATCTAAATGTTTATCTTCTGACGTTATGATAAAGAAATTCTTAAATGCTTCTTTGTTATAATTTATTTTCTCATCTTTTCTACTACCCATCATTTAATTCTAAAGGATCTAACAATTGCATTATCCTGCCCTGTGAAAACACCTTATAAAATCTGTTCTTTGATCTCAAAATTTATAAAACAAACCCCATAGCCTAATGGATGTGTAAGAGATATTTTAGCCATTTTTATAAAACAAACAACACAGTCTCATTTATTTAACTAGCGTAATATCTAAAACCTAAAACAAATTTAAATCTTACAGAGAGATCCCTCTTTGAAACTGGAAGGGCTAGATCCCAATTTCGAAGTGGTTGGATAAAGTTACCTATGGTAAATTTCTTCTACATAGCGACAACCTCTGGGAATTTATAGAGCAATAACAGAAGGGATTGGGGGATGTTATTTCTTACTTCTTATTAACCATATATTCTATTCTACTATTCGTCATATCCATTCATCCATTCATTCATTCATTTTCATATTTAATCTAATGCGCACTGTAAATAAATCATCCATTCATCTATCTAACCATTCAATGATATTGTAGAAATAATAACACATTAAAACAAATTGCACACATGGTTTTACCGTGGTTAACCCCCCTGAGGATACATCCACAAATATCTTCTTCTCTTTTATTGTTATTCATCAAAAAACATTTTGCGCATTACATCAGACTAGTGAGGTGGACTAGGATCACACCAAGCTCCACAACTTGTGACCTGAATCTCAGCTACTTCGACCTCATCCGAGATCTACATCTCTCAAAATAGACTTCTAATCCCAAAAACTCCAAAAGAGGTTCTCCAAAATAGACTTGTCGCACTAACTCCCTAACAATAAAGTCTTAGATAATTCTTCTCTCTATAATTTTGATCTTCTTAATCTACCTCATACCCCTTATTTATATTACAAAAATGGGTTAGAAACCCTTACAATTCATCCCAAAACCCTAACCATAACTAGGCTAGGTTTGTCCACATTTGCGTTGTATTTCCACAAATCTTACCACGTGCACTTCTTTTCCTCAAAATGTGGCATGTTGTTCTACCTCGCTTGTTGTGATATTCTCCAAACATGCCTGCTCCAATAGGCCCCCAACACTAATACGTGGCTTGTCCCAAGCCACTTAGACTCAGTGCACCTTCTACAATGCTACCTCCAACGCATGAGACTTCTTCGCTAATTATGTCACTTTCTCTTTGGCCTCTAAAATCTTCACTGCTAGTGTCTCCAAACCCTGCATCATGATGTGCTCTGTCAATACTTCTCTTCTTTCATTGAGCGCCTATTCCCATATTCCCTTCTCTATTTGGAGCTCGTCTATCATGCCTTTTGCTTGTTACTAGAATGGCTCCAAATGATCCTGCCTTGCTTGTTTATGCTCCTGCACAGTCTTTAATTCTTCCTATAGGTTCTTTAGTTCCATTGATGCCTTCATTCTAAGGGAGATGTCCATGGTTTTCTATCTTTTATTCAAGTCTTGAACTGCCATGTTTAGGTTTCCCTCCCTCTGCTCCAGTTATTGGATCTTTTCATCCTATTTGAGGCTTGTCCAAATCTGTGCAGTCCTATTATACAGTTTTGGCACTACTTTAACCTCCTGCGATATACTCTCTACATGCGCATTAGTATATTTCTTCCTCTTCTCTCACACTTATGGAGGTGTGCTCGAATTTAACTTCTTTGTTAACTCCACTATTTCTTTATTTTATCTCTATTGGACAACTGAGAGGGGGGTGGGGGTGAATCAGTTGTTACCGTACTTAAACAATTATGCCTATTTAAAACTCATTACAGACCTCTCAATGATAATCACAGTAATGCAGGTAAGTAAGCATCTTAACATTCAACATCATTCATACATATGAGATATACAGAGACATATATTTCCCGAGGAAACCCATAAAGGGTAAAAACCTCTTTTTCTTTATATGATAAGTAATCTTTACATTCTTTACATTATCATACATATGAGCTCCAACTCATTGTGAGGCCACAACCTCTGTTTTGCAAGATGCAACTTGCTGAGAGCACCAACTCTTTGTTTTCTCTAGCACCCACTAGAAGGAAGCACCAACTCCCTGGTTTCTCTAGCACCAACTAGAAGGAAGCAC
>SNQJ01S0114228.1:23463-34489 GCA_010110895.2 Picea sitchensis | reverse complement strand
CAAGATTGTTACTTGCAATTTCTAGTCCCGAATGTGAGTTTAGATGTGATTACAATTTGATGTTCCACTTAAATTATGAATCAAAACAAGCCATCCACGTGGCAGGAAGCAAAATAAGGGAAAAATGATTTTAATCCTCCTAAGTGCCTATGTTTGACTATCCCCTTTATAAGTCGAGGGGTCTAAGTGGTGCAGTATTTAGAGCATGCATGACCTCATTCTTGAGAAGGAAACTGACTTTCCCCACATCAAAACCTTACAATGAAAATTTTGGTCAAATGCGCGGCTGTAAGTACAGACAAAAGCGCATGTTTGCACGTGCGCGCGTGTTGTAGTAAGAACCAGAGCGCATGCGCGCGCCTGTGGGGTGGAATACCCGCGCGCCTATGCTCATGACTGAAAAAAGAAATTCCGGATAAATTTCTCTCGATTCTCCTGTGAATCGACTGTCTCGCAGGTCGGCGGAGGCCGGTTTGAGTCCCTGCAAGTTAAAAACAACAAAAGGAAAGCGAATTAAACCCAGTTGAGGGAGAATTTGTTACCTCAACTCCCCAGCGGAGTCGACAGTCTATTCGCAGTCAATCTGTCACCGGGTCAGCAAAATGGAGACCGCTCTGCATGCCCTGTTGGGTTCACCAAGGCAAAACATCTGTGGCAGCAAGGGTTAACAGAAAACAGAAAACAAAATAGAATACAATCTATCTAACAACTGAAATCAAATAACAATAAAAAAATCAAACGTAAGACAAGGGAGTCATTAATGGTTTCAAAGCTTGATCTATTAGTGAAACCAGAGCACACGCTGAAGACAGAGATAGGGGTTCCCTCTCCCTCCAGCAGAAGGTCCTTCGGGGCCCTCAACAAAATGCTTTCCTTACAAAATGAACAGAACAGGAATGAGTGGTGAGAGAACTCTGGATTACACAGCTGATGGACTGGTTGTCAAAGGCTAGGCTCTGAATCATCTGGACAACGTAACTCTGCTTTGAATTCTCTACTAAAACAATGAGTCTCCACGGCTATTTATAGCATTTTCCAGGCGGTCACGTAACCAACTTCCGGTGTAAACACGGACCTGTTTAGGGTTCACTTAAGCCATTAATTCGCCGAATTTGCAGAGCCGACCCTGATCTGAAGGTCAAATCATCTTGGGGGCCGGTCTATTGGCGGTCGGGAGGTCGACTTAAGCAATTAATGCGTCGTATTAGCAGATGCGCGGCTTTTTATGTTGACAGGCGCGCGTCGGGGCACGCATGCGCCAAAAACACGTTTTTGTCCCGCGCATATGCGCGCGCACCAAGCTGCTGTAAAGTGCCCTTCAATTTTTGGTTACTTTGTATAGTTTTTTACCCTTCTGGAATGCTGTGAACTTAATTCAGTTGCCATGGATGACTTCATTGCTGTTTTGATGATGTGGAGTTCTTGTCGCCATTTGCAGACGAAATTTCAGTGATAACACTTGATTAGAAGGTATTTTATATTTCCTTATGAAGACTTAAAGTTTCCTTTTGCAGTTCCCAAAGGTAAAAAACATATTTTTCCACACATACGTTCTCTAATAGCTATACAACATACGTATACGTAGGTTGCACCATTACAACCCACGCACATCTGGTTTTGTGCTCAAAATTAGAAAAATGGTGTCGGGTTTCCATGTCACGTCATGGGATCCATGATCCTTGACCTTCCATATACTGGAAATGTTCTGAATCGACCCTTCAGTTCCATTTGAAGGCTATAAATGGGCCTTATCCAAGATGTGGAGAGGTGAAGAATTCAACTTTGAGAGAAAAGTTACTCTGGAGAAATTATTCACTTCATATTGAGTATGCATCCCTTTGTCCTTTTAAGTCTGAACATATTGTTCAGCTCCCAAGATCTTCCCTATTTAATGGAGAACCTAATTGACTCTCTTATATGAGCTTTCCTTTGGTGGAGGATTGAAGTGGTGGAGGCCTACCTGGAAGGGACTTAGTTTCTCAGTTCTGAATGTGCTGACATGGAAGTTTGTCATTCATACACTTATTTTGATTATATTTTAATAGAAATACTCTTTTCTCGTCCAATTAATGTCTTGAAAATATTTGAATTGTTATTCCATGGGCACATTTGTTATGAATATTGATGGATTATGCTATTATATGTGCTAACTTTATATATTATCACCATGTGCTTGCATATCTTGGTTGTTGAGAACAAGTTCCAGGTGTATTTCTTTGATTCAAGTGCTCAACGGTGGACTTCATCGAAAGTCTGGATGAGGTAGGCCCTTTAGCTTGTCTTGTTAGAATATTTATTTATATAGCATACTTGAGATTAGAGTTGATGTTTGCAGACATTTCCATTTTTTATGGTTTACCCCATGACATAGAGTGATTTTCCTTGTAACATTCAGGGCACGTTTCAACGTGTAAAATAGTGATGAGTTGCTTCATCCAAATAGAATGGGACCCCTTTTTTCAAAATACGCATGAACCCTTTAGTTATCTTGGCATAATTAGCAACAAAATACCGACAAAAAATTGTTTTTCCCTGTAGACTTTGAAGTTGGGGAATTGTGCATGGGGGAGGAAATTGAACTATTGCCTCAACGTTTAGAGGATCAAATATGATCCATTTTGTTGACATGATGAAACCCAATAATCATCTTGATGTGACACAAAAACTACAATTTTTTGGATTCAAGCGATTCTGATAGTAGCGACACCTCTCAAAGACTAGTCGTAAATGAGCAGGATGATCGGATCTCTTATAATAATGTGATGCCATATCATCGATATATGCATCAACTATGTGTTTGAGGTCATGAAAAGAAAACGACATGGCTCGCCGAAAAGTATCTCCAACAGTCTTCAAGCCAAAAGGAATTTTTCGATATGTGAAAGTACTCGAAGGATAAATAAAATTCATTTTATGTTGGTCCTCAAGCTTGATCTGAATTTGGTTGTACCCAAAAAAACCATCCATGAAAGAAAATATCTCACAACTCACACATTCATCAATGATCTGTTCAATAAATGGGGTTAGAAAATTGTCCTTCGGGCAAGCTTTGTTCAAGTCACAAAATTCCATACATACGCGGATCATCCCTTGCTTCTTTTTGACAGGAACATGATTCGATACCCATTTCGTCAATTGCACAGGGTAGATGAAACTAACTTTGAGGATTTTTTCTACTTCATCCTTTATCACTGCTTCTTTGTGAGGATTGACCGGGTGAAGCTTCTATTGGATAGGTTTGACATCAAGATAAGTCGTGATCTCATTCTCAACAATATGTGGATCAATGTATCACATCTCCTCATAAGACCAGGAAAAAACATCACAAAATTCTTTAAACAATTGAGTGTAGATTTGATTCTCTTCAGGAGAGAAATCAACTCCAATGAAGACATTTTCCATGATTCCAGGGGTTTTGGAGATATCGATAGGAATCGTTTCAACAATACTTTCCATGTTTCCCTCGACATATATTCCATGCATAGCCATAGGGTTAATAGGACAAGGGGTATCTCCATTCATGGTCGTAACAAACTCTCATGCTTTGATTCTCTTCAGGAGAGAAATCAACTCCAATGAAGACATTTTCCATGATGTCAGGGGTTTTAGAGATATCGATAGGAATCGTTTCAACAATACTTTCCATGTTTCCCTTGACATATATTCCATGCATAGCCAGAGGGTTAATAGGACAAGGGGTATCTCCATTCATGGTCGTAACAAACTCTCATGCCTCTATTCTCCTAAGATTGAGTAAGAAATAATAACTATGGTGAAGATCATCCCAAGGTATGTCTAGCCCAATAATTTCCTCTAGGATAATCTTTTCAGAGGGAAATACTAGGTCCAAAGGGTCACGAGCGACAAGAGAGTCTTGAGCCCAAATAGGTTTAAGAACATGATCTATCTCCTATGGGGGAGTCAGATCAGGGTTGGACGAGGCTTGCTAGAAAATCTTCTACACAACCTCAATAGCAGATAAGGGCATGGCCATCCCAAGGTTCCCTACCCCTTCCATCAAAGTCGATGGGGAAGCTAAAGTCCAAGGGTCATGAAATTAACTCGTTTAAAAGACGTAACTTGAAAAATTGCATTCTTTGACTGGTCGGGGATAGCCAAAATAATCCTAACATCATTGGAAGGTGACAGATAATGAAAAGTTCCCATGAAATATGGAAACAATCCAACACCTAGGTTGATAGTACCTGGTTGTGGGTTATCAATCATCGGGACCGTGGATGCCCCCTATGAAGGGTCAGGAAGAGACAAGGATAACTAGTCAATGGTTATAACCTGGCCTTCGTGAGGAAAACATAAGACCCAAAAAATAGTTGCTACAATCGCATTCACGGCATAAGTCCAAATCCACCCTAACAAAATATTGTAGTTGAGAGGTGCATCGACTACTTCTACCTTGACACACACAGTTTTACCCTCCAACTACATGGGGAAAGAGGGAATTATACCATGTGGTATGAACGATTGACACTCAAAAGTTGTAAGAAATGTGGGCGATGGTGATAAATCATAATGGTTGATGGCCTTCCAACATGCCAATGACATCACACATGTCGAGGCACCCTCATCAACCACTATACGAAAAATGTTCCATGTCAACGATTTCGTGGTGTATGCCACTACTATCTGAAAAGATACATGGTGAGGAAGATAAGGTTTATGTTCAGTAGGATAAAAAATAATTATTCCTGAGTTACTGGGCTCAACCGCTCCCAAGGAAGACAACAAATCTTTTCTCTGTGAGGGGAAACTCTGGAGCACCTACAGAGAAGACATTGCATAATGAGTTTGTGCCATATCCTCCACAATGGAGTAATTCTAAGTAGCCCTCGCGTTTTGGTTGTGATAATCCTTTTTGAACGCACCTTTAAGGATGTGAGTCATCATTTCTCCCACTGTCTTCTCAATTTGAAGAGTATTCAATGGGTTGGAGGCTTCTTTACCCTTCTCAACAGATTATGGCATTATGTAGTTATGATCCCTGGTCAATATATTTTCTTAGGCTTTCATCATATATATGTTTGCGGTCCTGTTATTATTATTGGGTGTGGGGGTTCCCTGACTGCCCCCAACCGCGCTCATGGATGAGGAATCTTGGGTCATCTTTTTCCCTTGTGGAAAACGGTTTGTAACATGATAGGTTGTTTTTGTGCCAATAGCTTCTAGGATTCCTCAAGCCGAGGGCACTCATGAGTTAGATGGTCATCCATGAAAAGATTACACAAAAACTTCACCTTTCTCTTTTCAGTTTTTCCCTCGCCAACATTATTTGTAGCCTTTTTATCCCCCTTACCCTTCTTGTATTTCTGTTTCCTCTTTCCCTCGATTTATTAGTTACCCTTGGGATTTGTCGATTGCACACTGTGTACATCCGATGTTTGGGTTACATAGGTAGCCGAAATAGGAGTTTGGATGGCCACGATATGTTGAATCGATAACTGCTATAATTGATTAGACAACAGATCCATGGAATTGCACTATGTTGAGCCTACTATGCCATCAGGGTGAGGCCCAAAATTCTGTTTGGATTTATCGATAGTTGATCATGGTGCATTGGGTAAGATCTTGTATAGCATACTAGACTGAGAGTAAATCATCTCTAGTTATTAAGCTCTCATGATATTATCTTCTTCGGAAAACACCCCAGACATTGTTATGTCTTTGGACATGCAAGGAACCAAAGACTTTAGGAACCACTATAGTAGAAATGCAGGAGGGACCTTGACTTTAATCAAACTCTTTTGTTGTCTCCATTCTTCGATGTGATCCTAGATATGATCATATTTTGTCTGCTCAAAGTTGGCCAACAACTCGGTGTCGACATCGTATCTCACTAGCAACTCAAAATGGTTCAATAAAACCATATCCAGGTCAATAAAGTAAGAATACTTCGATCTATAGATCTCGATATACCATTTCACTTCAACCCCTATAAGAGTGTGTTGAAACAAGTGCAACTGAATGGAGTCATCCTTTAATGAGCTGGGTGAACACCATAAGTTAAAAGTCATCACGTATCACCTAGATATTCACAAGGATTTCCATCAAACTTAGGGATGTTTGAGGGAAACTTAGTCGGCATGGGGGGCCAATGTATATCATGAAATATCGGGTCATTTAATAATATCAAAAAGTCTGGAAAATGAAAAGTTTCCAAAAAGGGTAGTCTTGGTTGCAGTGTATTTACATGAAAAGAGGGACCTGGATTTTGGTTGTAGGCACCAGGTTGCCAGGAAAATTTTGACTATTGGGAATGGTTTTGGGAGATACCATGATGGCCCTATCTAGCAAAAATGGATTGCATCTAATGCTGCATCGTCGACTGATTCCCAAAGTTAGATGAAATGGTTTGTCCAGGGATTTCTCCTTGTACAGTGTTCCACAGAACTTGGTTGGGGATGCCCCCAGTCAACCCTCCTCGAATAGGTATTGAACCTTTCCCGGGGTTCCATAGAGTGTGGGAGTGTTTTCCCCTAATCGACATCCCTTACGAGGGAAACAAGCCCTACCAAGGATTCCCAAGACCTTGTGAAGAGTAAACTTCTATCCTTTCTCCTTACGAAGGAATGAAACCTTGCATAGTGTTTTTTGATCAAATACGGGGTTCCCCCAGTTGAGAAAGAAGAAAAAGTAAAAGTGTTATTTCCAAATTCACTAAATAAATCAAATTTCATTTATCCCACCAGAGTCGTGTAGGATTGAGGTCCAATGCTCCCTCCACTAAAAAAACTATAGTTGATATTAGGCCTGATCGACTATTGGAAATTTCCTCTGAGTGAAGGGGACAGAGGAGGGATGTGACCCCCACCGTAAGGGATAACATTGAATGGGGCAGTGGTGCCTGCAGCGACTCCATGCAAGGGAAAATTAGATATCCTTTCCCCCAGAACAACGATCTGTAGAGTAGAATAGGTGAGAAATGAGTTAGAGTAAAAACTAGGCATCCCATATGAAAAGGGTGCGCCCGACACATTCTGAATAGAGGGAACATTTGGTGAAGTCGTTGAAGGAATCAAGCCACTTCCCAAAGTAGTGGTGATTTGGATAGTTGTAGTCCTGATAGGTGGAGGTGGGGGAGGAGGTACAATGCCCCCTCCTATGACAACCATGATGGGAGTATGAGGACTCCTTTTCAAAGTAGCGTTAGTCACTTGCATCACCACTCCCTGAACAAACCACCATTCAGGAGAAGTCACCACGGGAGGGACTATCTGAATTAGAAGTGGCGTTAATTATTCAATGATCATAGGATTTGTTGGCCTAAAACCTTTGGTATTAAGGTTAGAAACAATGGATTCCTTCATTGTGGGAAATTATTCTCTTGGAGATGGCTCAGGTATAGTTTCCTGTGGCCTGGTAGCTTCGAATAATCCTTCGTGATCTAGCCTGTGCCTCAATGGTGGCGGAGGTGTATCCAAAGTAATTAGTGACAAGCCCTGAAGCCTACGCGAATGATAGAGATATTGATATTCCATCTTGTAAAATTATAAAACGACACTCTAAGGTTTATCTAGTGCAAAACACAGAGCACACACTAAAATTTCCTAAAGGAAAATCAAGTAGAAAATTAACTACTGTGTAGAACAATTACTCCAATTGACACTAGAGAAAATTATCGGTGCAAGTGTAACACGAACAAGGAAACACCCTCCGAGTATACTATGTAAAGAGAAATCCGATGTATTCCCTAGGTACAAGGGTATACCCCCGTAGTCAACTATGTTAGTTTGTAAAAATAGGCAACTAGGTTTCCAACTCACAACCAGTCTCCAACAAGGTACAATCGACAGTCAGGCTAATCATAATGAGTAGGATAAAAAAATATGAATCCCTTCAAGGGTACTGAAGGAAATTGGTATGGAAGACAATTGAGGATATCAAATGGATTCGAGGTCCACGAGGCTCCTTATTCAAATGAGATCAGTGTGATTCCCAAGAAACACCCTCAATATGCAATCCCCACTACGCTTGGTCCAACTTTGGAGGGGTTATCTCCTCTACCTCTCCTTACGTGACCTCATATTTAGCCCTTATGTTAGAGGGGGGTCCCAACTGACTCTTATGACATTGGAATTTTGACACTCCCTATCACAGACTCCAATTTTTTTTAGATGGCCTTGAAGATTTTCCTCTTCACACCTATTTCAAGGCCCTGAAGCCTAGGCTAGTTGGTGAACCCTAGAAACAAAATTTATAATAGATTTTAAGTTAATCATTGATTTTATGGGCTTGAATTACTCAAAGGATATGAATGTGCAACTTGTGGTGTTTGGAAGAGACAAAAGAGAAGAAAACTTTAGAGAATTTATGAAAAAGAAAACTAGATACTTCAAAATGAAAGAAATGGCTTGTAAATATTTGCCAATGAAAACTTCTCAAAACAATATTCCAAGATCCTATAATAAAAAGTTTCTAAAAAGATATTTTAGTTTTATAATGCAAAAATTACTAAACTTTCAGGAAAAAATTTAAGAAGGAACTTTGAAAAAGAACTCTTTTATTTTTGTAAAAGGACAACCTACGCTACAATTACCAAACTAAAAGAATAATTGAAAGATTTTTTTTTTTTCTTTTTCAAAATGATTAAACAAGAAAAAGAAAAGTAAAATATTATTTTCATTTTTCAACGAATAAACTTGATAAAGAGAAGATAAAAACCAAGACTCATACAAACCCTAAACCATTGTGTGAATGCAGGGACTCCCAAGAATCCAGAGGAGGATCTAACGCTTATAGGCCAACTCTAAACCTCTAAATAAAACAAAAGAAGACTACGAAACAAGTTAAAACCAAATCTTTAACCCAACCAAAGACCATTAACAAATACCCTGTAAAGTTTAAGAAATCCTGAGAAGCACAAGGCTTTTGTCAGGAAAGAGGAAATCTCTTTAAAAAAAAAAAAACTTTCTAAAGTACAGAGATGCAGACTGTGCACTATGCATCCTGCGTATATATGCAGGTTGTATAATCTATAGACTATTTATGTATGCAAGATGTACCAAAGTAGGGCATGTACACCTCTTGAAAATTTCAAAAAGAAAAATGGATTGGAAAACTAACTGGGAAGAGAAGGTTGGTAGGCACCTGGAAGGTGACCAGAGACCCTAAACTGACTCAGTAAAACTGAAAATACCAAAAAGAAATTGAAAAAAACCAATTTAAACCTAAATATCCCACTAAGACACTAGACAGACTCCCCAGTGGAGTCACCAATTCTGCTAGTGGGGAAAATCCCCCTATTACTATACTGGGTCTAGGTACAGTAAGAGAACTGACATCCCTTAAAAGATAGTTTTATTCCTAAGATACCAAAAAATTATCTAAAATGAAAGAAAATAGAGAGGAAAGAAGGTCAATAGGTTCACCTTTGGTCCTTGTGGTTGGTGTAGACCTCTTTCATCTTTGCAACTTCCTTGATTGCGGGTCTCCTCCCAAAGTTGACCTGCAAAAGATTAGGAAAAAAATGCTACAAAGTATACGATCTCTACTTATCACTTTAAATATTCAAATATAGACATAGATGCATTAATCAATTAAGCATAAAGGTACAATGTATTGGGACATGAAAGAACTCTTTTATTCAATATGAAGATCATAAAGATTACAACCTTATTATCGGCAAATGCTCCACGAACCAGGTTTGGGCTCCTCTATTGTTGCTCCAAGTGCATCATTCCCATGATTTCCTCTCACAACCAACTTATATCTTGGGAAAATAGAAAGGGTTGTATAAGGAGAAAGGGCTAGAGGGGAATGTCGAGGCCAAATCTCAGAAAGGGCTGCAAAACTTGGGCTAAGAAGGTGAAGGGATTTTTGCAGAGTTTACTTGTTCTCTTGCTTGTTGTTGTAAATGTGACCCCAAGAACTCTTTTTATTTGAGAAAAATAAGTTTATTCGGTTTGGGGATGGGATACAATGGGTGAAGTGGTTGGGAAACCCTCGATATCTCATAAACTCCGCCTAATTCCTTGCAATTATATATTTTTTGCAACTTTTGGAGGTAAACATAGGTTGTATAGCATGCAACTCACATATATATTCGGGATGACTAGTATGCATATCATGTGTGTACGTGGGCTATCAGTTTAGTAGGGCACATACATTTTCCAATAAGTGGTTTTTTAAAGAAGGAGTCTCAACAGTAATTTGGAAAATTGTGTAAGTGGAAAGGCCAATGCCATGTATGCATAGGTAGGGAATTTTTGGACTATAAAACCTCCTCCCTCTCTCTCTCCCCCTCTCTCCAACTATATCTCCCCTCTCTCTCTCATACATCTAACCCTCTCCCCCCCTCACTTTTTATCCCACTTCCTCTCTCTCCCCCACTCTTCCCCCATTTCTCTCTTTACCTCTATCTACACCCCTTCCCTCCCTCTCCCCCCCTTCCTCTCTCTCTCTCTCTACCCCCTCTCTCTCCATTTCACACACTCAAACACTTCCTTTCCACCCCCGATCTCTTTCTTTCTCCCCCCCCTTGTCACACTCACACATTATCTCTCTACTCACCTCCTCCCTCTCTCTCTCCCCTCCCTACGGATTTCTCTCCTCTCTTTCTCTCCTACATCTACCATATATTTCTCTCTCTCCTCATTGTTACTCTCACTCTCAATTTATATATTCCCCTATTTATCTCTCCCTCCCTAACTCCTTCTCTTTACCCCTACTTCTACCTCCCTCTCTCTGTCCATGTCACTCTCTACCTATCTTCTACTATTTTTTTCTCTCTCCATCCTCCCCTTCTCTCCCTCCTTCCTCTCTATCTTTACCCTCCTTCTCTCTCTCCATCTCACTCTCAACCTATATTTTTATTTACCCCCCTTCTATATTTACCTCTTGTATCTATCCCTCCCTCTCTCATCCACCATATCCCCCTCCCTTTCTCTATCTCTCTCTTCCCCCTTTATCTCTTTTCCTCTATATACCCCCATTCCCTCTCTCCTATATTCCTCTCTCTCTCTCTCCATCTCTCTCTCCCCCTCTCCCTCTCCCCCTCTCCATATCCCTCCCT
>SNQJ01S0114228.1:6170-16810 GCA_010110895.2 Picea sitchensis | reverse complement strand
GGGTGGGGAATGGTCCAGGCTCAGAAATCAGGACAGTTATTCTTCCTTGCTTGAGAAGAATAGTCTAGATAGATCATCATTGATGTTTTAGCTTTTAAGGGCAGATATTCTTTCAGATCTCACAGATGTGAGCAAAATATTGGCCTAGATGATTCAGTTTATATCATAACATTGTTTCTATGCAGGTTGATATCAGATGATTTCTATGAATATTGTATGATAGTAGATGTATACTACTGTGGTGGATGTGTTCCACTATTCGTGACTATACATTATTGATCAAGTACTTGTTTTCTACTTGGTGTGGTAGTGTACCACTGGATTGTAGTTATGGATAGACACAATTGTGTTCTATTTTTTTTTGTTCCGATTACCTTGAAGACTGTCACCAGTTTGTTAAATAATTATCAGCTAGATGAATGATGAGCAAAGATTTTCCAGACATAAAATGGTTCAGAACATTTACTCTTCTAGATTAGAAGAATGGCTCTTGTATCACTCTATGGTGTGAGCATCATGTCTGATTACTCAGATAGAGTATGGTTTCGAGAGATCATGCAACTGATGATGATGATGGTGCTCGTGATCTATTCATGATCTAGTCTATATAACTATGTTGATGTTACCGAGTGAATGGTATGTTTTGTGATCAAGACCATTATCTGTAATACCTCCCTAGCTAGGAGGGAGTGTTGATATTATGGTAGATGTGGGAGGTATTTACCTCCACGTGTAAACTTGAAAAGGATAGAATACTCTGGGAGGCAAGAAGAAACCCTAATGAGTTGGCTAATAACCCTAGAAGACTTGTTGGCTCAAGAAGATAATTTATATTAGGTTATTATCCTCCAAGAGAAGAAGTCGGCCAGAAATAATAATATATATTGAATAGAAAGATACGTAGAATGAGAATTCGGCCCAAGCAGTTAGTCAGAATTAGTATAAATACAAGAGGCCAGTTCTCATTCTGGAAGGTAGTCTCAGAATTGCAGAGCAACACTTGTGCGCACTGCAGTTGCCTAGTTTCTGCGCAGGTTTGGAGGAGAGTTGTCGTTGCAGTTGTTGCAACTAGTAGTTACGCTTGGACCATATCTTGTATAGGGTTTGGACTATCTGATCAGCTCTTGTTGGTGCGCTATCCTTGAAGAAAGGTGTGATACCCTTTGTTTGGCTATCTAGCCTAGGGTTTTCTTCTAAAGTGATTCTCTGTCAAGGTTAAGGTGCTCGGAGGGTGGCTTCGACCTATGGTTGGGTGAAAACAGAGATATTGTCAATGGTGAAATGAGCACATCCATTATATTCTAACAGTTCAGTCTATAATATATTCTATATCCATTTCATTAAGAGTGAGCATTCACTCTCGTGACTTGAAATTCTTGTGATTTTCTCTCATCCATGCTCAGTATGAACACACATGCCTTCCTAGAATGCGCATATGATTTACTGAACACACATTCTAGGAGCATGCATGCATTCCTGTTGGGAATTTTATGTGCCAAGAAAAATGCTATACCTCATATATATCAATCCCAACATCTACATGCCCGAAATTTTCACACAAAAATAGCTTGCATAGACATGTCTTTGTTATTTTAGTCTTGTTGTTTAATTCATAGATAATTTTGTGCTATTGTAAGACAATTGTGGGAAGATATGGAAGACAAATTTGTCCAAGTTAAATTGGGATTGTTGGTTGTGTCTTCTCGTGTCTTCTTGGAATTGGAAGAAACTTTTTTCTAATTGGAATTGTTAGTTGTGTCTTATTGTGTAATACCAAGAAATATTTTTCCAATCAGAACTATTAGTTGTGTCTTCTTGTGTAATACCAAGACAAATTTGTCCAATTGAAATTGGAATTGTTAGTTGTGTTTTCTTGTTTAATACCAATACAAATTTGTCCAATTGGAATTGGAATTATTAGTTGTGCCTTCTTGTGTAATACTAATATAAAATTTTGGTGGGGTTATTCGAAGATGATTGTTTTCTTAAAACAATGAGAATCGACAGACTCGAGAAAGAAATTCCTCAAGGAAAATGAAACCCATCTAAAAGGTAGAAGAATAAATAGAAAATGAAAAGTTACGTATGTCAAAGAGTAGGATTTCAAAAGAGGGAAACACAATTTTTAGCAAAATAGATGTCATTGTTGTTTCTCCTCCACCACAACAAGCAAAGTGTAGGAGTTCAATAGAGACCGATCCATGCAGTATCTCATCAAGAAAAATTGTTGTGGAAGAATAGATGATGGATGATTTTCTTAGAGATGATTATATAATGGATGGAATTAGAGAAGAAACTGGTGCACAACATTGTGGTGAAGAATTTTTTGTGGTGCAACCTCTTGTTGGATAGTTAGACATTCGAGAAACTTTTCAATATCATGTCCACTCTCCTCCCATGTTTTATCCACCAGTGATTGAAGGGGAAATAACTACAACATTGTTAATTCCACAGTAGGGAGGTCAAGAGTACCATATTAGGGGTTCATTGTCCCTACCTATATTGAGCAATGTGTGGTGAAGAATGCCTAAACAAATTCAGGTGGATGAAAGTGGTCTAACATCACTTGAAGGTAAGTTAACTACCATACTATTTTTTATCATTCATATAAAATCATTAAAGAATATTTTAAACCAAAATCTGATGCCACTAAATGTCAATTATTTTTGGCTTTGTTAAAATCTAGAAGTTTGAATGTTGTTAGGAGAATTTTAGGCATTAAAACAATCAAAAGTTTAGAAACAAATAATCATATTGTTAGAAACCTTGTATATGATTTTCAAAGAATTGGTAAGAAATATAGTTCTAAGGAACACAATGAATCCCAACGTGTCTTTTCATAATCAATTGTTATCAAGATCACAAGAAAACATTGTTTTCTACAACAAACCTCTCATCTCATGAAATGCAATATCAAAACCCTTGGAAACTATTCTCATATATGAGATAGACTCAACAAAGGTGGCCCAATATATTTGAGGGCCTTCACTGATAGGATACCTTTTTTTTAAAAATGAATTTAATTGGGGTAGTTAAGGGGCTAGTACAAGATTTATTGCATGAAAACACTAGGCACTCTTCCAACAAAAAATATGTACTAAAATTGAGAAGGGGATCTAGGACCGTCAACCCCATATTAAACACTTTCTTGACATTACACAGAAAAAATTGTATGAGAGATTCAAGATAGTAAATAGCGCACTTAACTTGGGACAAATATCTTTCCATAAATGCAAGCCTTGGTATGTTTGAATAAACAAAATTTGTAAAACATGTTGTTGTAGATATCACATTGAGTATGCTTATTATCACACACACACACACACACACACACACACACACACACACACACACATATATATATATATATTCATGTTTTTCATAACACCCTTTTGTCGGAATGCTCGATTATATTGTTATTGTCATCATTTAGAGACTTTATTTACAACATATTGTGTACAAGGCCATAAGATTGCACATTTGATTAAAAATATTTCTTAGATGGGACATGCACCAGGTGTGGTGGAATGGAATTACTGAGCAAGTGCATACATGCAAGCGATGAGTATGAATTAGGAAGGAAGGAGGTTTCCTTGCAAAGCTTTAAATATGTCGCATATGATATTGACGGAGGGAAGGAAAGAAAAAATATGTAATTGGTGACTTCCCAAGTACAAGTATGTGAATTCATGAAGGACTTCATTGAAAAGACACGATAATATGTTCAACCTGTGCATCTGGCTCGATGGTAGCACGAGCATTTATAATATGAAAAATACATTTCCCATTGGTATTGTGTTGTCAATGGTTTATTTTTCTGAGAAATACACCCTTCAACCACAAAATGAGATTCAAATTCAATATTATCACTCCGATCAGGTCAACATAATGTTCCATGTCACATACATGCATGGGCCAGATAGTGACGAAGAAAACAAAATTATATTGAAGGAGTATCACTTCTACATAAGGGATGATCGGTGCCATGAATTAGCCTACGTACAACATTGATTTCAGTTGTTTTACAATCACCTTAAATATAAGAACATACATATGGATCAAAATTTGATTTGGTCAGATGGTTATGAAGGCCAGTTAAAAAATGTTCGTGTATTTAAATGGTTGTGTATGTTTCACAAAAAACTCAAGGTACCACACATTTGGAACTATTTCAAGTATGGGAACAGGAAAGGGGAGAACGATGGAGCAGGAATATGCATAAAAAGAGTGTTACACATGCAAGTAATGAATTTCACAACTGCTTCTGTCATTCAATATGCAAAATCCGTTGTTGAATGATGTTCTTCAGTAATGGGAGAGGGAATATGAGCCCATGTCCAATCACACAGGAAAGGACATGTTCATAGAATTTTTTGGGATGCGGTTGATATATATCAATCATAGTGGTGTGAATGAAAAAAAATCTAGGGAACTTGTGGATTCCATTGAGTTCAAACATCAGCCAATGAAATAGTTGAAATATCGACGAGAAAACTATCTTTCTTCTGTGGTCCATGTAGAAGTAATGAATGGGACGATTGTGAATCAAAATATTAGGTTGATAGATGGGATCATGTATCACCCTCGATTGGTAAAGGTATAAATATGGAATTATCCCAGTTGGAGGAGGACCGATCAACTATTTCAACATATTATTATCATGTCTTAGATCTCGTACTACCAGGTTCATTGAAACTTTGTATTAAATTATGAATAACTAGCATCAATGTTTTATGATTTAGTCATTTAATGGACTCACATGTTGGAACTCCATGTTTTGCAGGGCACATATATGCAATGGTTTCCCCAAGAAGTAATGAATGGGGCACTGATTATTATCTAGCACATTGCTTACATGGAAAGTAGACCCTCATGCAATCAGTAACAAACTCTGAAGGCATTGAATTTTTGATTGGGTCGATGGTTATTAAAGGAGAATATCTTACACAAGATGGGAGAACACAGAAGAAAGGTAGTTATGTATATCGATATTATAGACTAGGTGAATTCATATACCACTTTACAAACAATTCCAAGTAATAACTCATCAAAGGTATGATACTTCTTTCGTTACTCTGAGCACAAGAAGTTAATGGAGACCATCAATATTAAAAGTGATAATGATGGTCTACTTGAAAGGCATGGAAATGCAAGTTATGTCAAGTCATGGCATGGCAAGGAAAGACATACCATGGCATGGAATTGCAATGAAAGGAATGGGATGGAAATGCAAGGCATGTCAAGACATGGCATGGAAAGGAAAGTGTAAGGTACCAGATCTATTATGATAGCCAAAAACAAAAATATTGCAGGGAGTAACAACATAACAACAATGTAGTGTAGCTAGAGAGGTAGTGGGGGGACCAGAAGGCCCATAGTAATAATAATGGATTCCATTCAATGTAATGTGGACTAGATCTACTATATTATGAAATAAGGCCCACTATGGTAGTTATATATAATAAATGTAAGAGAACTTACTATAAGGTTATACTTCTAGGAGGTTCCTCCTCTAGAATGCCATTATGGGGTTGGTGGCACTATATAAAGGGATTCAAGCAATGTAATGGGGTGTGAAGAAGAATTATTGTATTTGGATCAATATATTAATAGGAGGATCCTATTGCAGAGAATAATAATAGAACAACACAATATATGAAACCACAACACCAAAATAATACCTTTATTAATAGGAAACAATGTTCACTTACCTCTTCAAGGGGGGAACCTCCAACAAAGCAACACACTATTACAATAATTCTCAATAAAAAATTTATCGTACCCCCTACTCCTATTTATACTAAATCTATCTACCCAAAAGAACAATCCAGAGGAAGATCCTTCTATAAGTGGATGATTTTATTAGGTCTTCTTAGATTTGACTTATTCTTCCTTATCACTAGGCCTTATTAATATAGAACTTTATTACATGGAAATATATTATTCTGCCTATGTGAAGGGTTAGGGAGGTTATGTCCCTAACATAAAGGCATGGCTTGGAAAGGAAAGGCATGGCATTGCATGAGAAGGAAAGGAAAGGCACAACATGGAATGGAATGGCAAGAAAAGACATGACAAGACATGGCATGGAAAGGAAAGGCAAGGCATGACAAGGCATGACATGTCATGGCATGGAAAGGATGGAAAGGATTTCCTATGGATACTACTAGGTTTTCTAGTATCTTAAACTATCCCCCCTTGTACAATACAATCATCCATCAGATTATGTCTCTTCCAAGGTATATATATATATATATATATATATGAAGGATAACAGGCTTGACTCTCCTATCGGATTTTTATGTTAAATAGGGAGATCTAATTTCAATTCTAAGGAATTGTTTAGGTCCTACCCTAGTTTTCCTCTCTGTCCACTACATGGGACAAAGGTAGTCATAGGATATGACTTAATAGAGCTGGGTAAAAATATATTGGGAGTACGGTCCTTTGTATGAGGCTTAGATTTATTCATCGAATCAAATCCCATATATTTAACAAATTTGTACTAAGTAATATGAATCTCGTGCTATATCTTATCTTCAAAACCACTTATTAAAAAGGAAACTTCTAAATATGGTAGATTAGAAAATGGAATATATTTCCATCAAACTACCTCCCTAATTTTTTGATCATCTCTATCCATTTTTTTTCAATTCTTTTTCTATGATCCATTTTTCCTCCCCAATTGTTATAACCCTAAATTTCACCAGACATGCATACCTGGCATCAAGCCATCTTAGTTGCTATATTTTCCAAGCCATCACTGAACAAATCTTCTAAAAAACCATATTTTTGAAGTTGTGCATGCCCTGCACCATTACTACCCATGTACACACACTTGTTTCACCACTACAGCCTGCGTACACTCACAAAAAGCATGAAAAATGAAAATCGCAAAGGGATACAGGTTTTCGAGCCATTAACTAACCATTTGACCACCCATAGCTAGTCACCCCAACCGTTACTATATATTTTGGCCTATAAAAGAAGGTGTTGGGGTCCCATTCCAAGAAGAAGCAGGAGAACAAGAAACTACAAGAATGCATTCCATATAAGGATTAGTGGGTTAGACATCATAACAAAAATGTAAACAAATCATAAAGATTTGAGACATCATTTGGTGGGATGGGAAAAGTATTTCTTTATATTAATCTCACAAAAGTCGTTTACAACATGAGACTGACAACTTCTCCTTGAACTCGGTCCTGGGATCCTCGTCACCATGGACCAATTGCTTCCACGTATTCTTCTCCTCTTCAACTCTCTCTAGGGAAATGGAAAGGTCTTGCAATGGAGTTAAAAGGAATTATGTCTCAAACTCACAATGTGGTTGAAAAATATTGGGACAAAGGGGAAATACTAAAATGGGCAGAGTTTCTATGCTCTCGTGCTTCTTCTTGGAATGGGACCCCAACACCTTCTTTTATAGGCCAAAAGAGATATTAACGGTTGGGGTGACTGGTTATGGGTGGTCAAATGGTTAGGTAACAACCCAAAAACATGTATACCTTTGCGATTTTCATTTTTCATGCTTTTTGTGAGTATACCCAGGCTGTAGTGGTGAAACAAGCATGTGCACATGGGCAATAATGGTGCAGGGCATGTACACCTTCAAAAATATGTTTTTTTAGAAGACTTATTCAGTGATGGCTTGGAAAATATAGCAAGTAAGATGGCCAGATGCCAGGTATGCATGTCTGGTGCAATTTAGGGTTATAACACCAATCCTCTCCAACATATCGTTCATGGTTACCTCTTTATGCATATAACTCTATGTAAAATCATTGGAGCTACCAAGGAAGTTACCTTTTTTAGTTGGATATTCTGTATACGTGACATATGATCCATCTCTAGAATTTTCATCACTTCAGGATTTTCCCATTTTTAAATCCTACAATTCACTTGACAATCCTACAATCCCCCCATTCCCTTTTGTCATCAAACCATGGATACTCCTCCTTCCACCCATGGACATGACAAATCATGTATTTAAATTAAATTATCATATTTACTAAAATATTGCATTATTTCAAATTCTTAATTTCAAGTTCTTCAAACTTTGAAAGGTTGTCTATGATGTTAATATCAACTAATATTTTGGGCACCACCCTATTGGCCTTTGAAAAAAATACTTTCCTCCAAATTAATGGAATACACTATCCTATTAAAAATTTGAATATCATTATTCCACAATTAAAGGGTATGAGCCTATAGTTTAGACCATATTGGGTGTGTCATATTCCTTTTGAGCCTTGGATTGAAGCACCATGACCACTTCCATAAAAATAGAATGGTAGACCCCAATACCGCCTTCCATTTAAAATATTCTCTACATAAAAACCATATGTAAATTTGAAATTTAGTCATGCCTTAGTAATAACAAGGAAGGTTGGAATATAATAGGCATATAACCTATTAGGCTTATCCAAACCCTATTTCCACAACATTTCCTCATAAATAATACTATCATAAAATCACATCGTTAGTTATTTCTCTTGTGGTGAAAATAAATCATCCATCATAACACAATCATCCTTGATCACAAGTTTCACTTTCTCCACTCTAATTTGTACATACTTTGTTTTTCCTAACTACCCTCACTAATATCTATTTTATCCTTTCTAGTTGACTTATGTCTTGTGTAGTGCAGCCTACTAGTTCCTTAAAATTTACCTTTGTACACCCTATTCCTTAATAATATTTTAACCACCATTTATAGCCCTTTCCCACTTGATTCTCACAATGGAATAGTTTAGTATAATTTCAGTGAGTGCACAAAGGAAGGATTATTCTATTTTAGATCATAGTTGTGTTCTAGGGATTTTTAAATGTAACAACCTATATTTTGGCCTTAGAAGGTTAAAACTTTGATTTTTTGCTTCTCTTAGTGATTCTATGATTAGTATTTTTTTGGTTTAGTTAGAATCATATAGACATTTGATATGTATATATTTGAATCTATTTATGTATTGCGGGATATTATTTTTAGTGTTATGTGTTTATTATGATGATAGTTTTGTTATTGTTTAAACATGAAAATTGAAATGTGGATACTATTTTGAAATTGTGTTGTGAATGTATAATAGATGCAAGGCATGGTGTGAATAAACACACATTTCTTAATTGAACATTAATACATATAAGGATTATCATATGAAATTTGTAATGGATATGAATGGATATAAGATATGAAATATCCAAATGGCTATAGAATTGGGCTGACCAATACATGGAATGACATGGAAAGGAAAAAAATGGCATGGAAAGTCAAGGCAATGAAATGCATGCAAAGGAAATGCATGGTCTGGAAAGGAAAGGAAAGGCATGAAAAAATATGGCATGGCAAGGAAAGGTAAGGCGATGCAAGGCATGGGAAGGAAAGGCATGACAAGGAATGGCATGACAAGGCATGGAATGACATAGCATGTCATGGAAATGCAAGGAAAGGAAAGGAATGGAATGGAAATGAAAGACAAAGAAACACATGGTAAGGTAAGGAATGGAAAGGAATTTTATGGCAAGGCAAGACATGCCATGGCAGGGCATGGAAAGTGAAGGAAAGGAAAGTCATGGCATGGAAAGGCAAGGAAAGGCATGGAATGAAAATTCAAGGAAAGTCATGGTATGGGATGGCATGGAAATGAAAGGAAAGGTAATACAAGGAAAGGTAAGGGAACATAAGGCAAGGCTAGGAAAGTAAGGAAAGAAAAGGAAAGGCAAGTCTTGGCAAGCAAGGAGAGCAAAGCAAAGGAAATAAAAGGCTAGGCATTGATCACATACTTTGTTGTGTATGCCCCATCCACTTGGAATATTTCACATTCATACATGGAGTTGGATACATTGGAATTCACACATGTGGAGTGGTTGCATGCATGCACATTATTGGAGGGAGTATTCCATCTGGACACTAGACATTTGAATTAGCTTGATGCCTATTTTTGATGGTGTGTCTTCTTCATGAGCATTATTTGATGTATACTACTACTCATTTTGGATGAGGGAGAATTGATTTGGAGAGGATACAATTCACATGTTGTAACATGGTCAACCATGGATTGAGGAGATATCTAACTAATTCATTATTATAATTTTTATTTGACTTGACATGGAGTTAGTTAGAAAATAAAAATATTTTATAGTATAAGAGAAGAGATTCACTCTATAAATAAGAATTCTCTTTATTAGGATTTGGAGTCTTAGTTTTCTTCGTAGTAATCAATTCAATTGTACAAAAATACATATAAAAGACGTACAAAAAGACCCAATTCATTTAGATCTTCGTATCGGTTTAGATCGTTTAAAAAAAGCGATATGATAAGATCTAAATTTTCTATACAATATCCGAATCCAATGCATTGCAAAGGGTGGATAATTTGGGAATTTAGGATCTCTCCTCTTGGGATACATTGTAGAACATGTTTTCAATCTTAATGGAGAATTTGAGGTATATTTTCATTTCATGTGAGGATTTATTGTGCAATCATATTTTATGTGTTGGTTTTGTATTAAGAAACCTTTGTAACATGATGTGATTGCAATTATAATGAACCATGCTTCATTTTGGATAGAGTAATGTGAAGTTTCAACTCTCTTATTTCTATTGTGATTATGTTAGCCTAAATGATTGTTATTATTGGTTC
>SNQJ01S0114225.1:0-28252 GCA_010110895.2 Picea sitchensis | reverse complement strand
AAATTTGATTGTGCACTGTTTTGTTATGTGCATTTGATGATGATTGCTTATCCATTTAAGTGTGTAAGGCTTATGATAAGTTTGTGTTTTTAACCCCAATTGCTTAACCAATTCTTTTGAGATTAGATTAGACTGAGATCCACTATCGATTAATGTGTCTATCTTAGTGTGTCACATGATTACCCTTATATGAAACGAATTGCTTCTACAATCAATCTCTTCACCATTCTTACCTGTCATACCAACCAATGAAATCTTTGACTCATCACCTAAATCCGATCCCAAGTCTGTGGATTTTGATGTCGTTGCCACTGTTTGCGTTCCCTTCTTTTCTTTGAACCACTTTGGCCTCTTCTCGGGATGCAACTGCCAACATCTGTCCTCATCATGTCCCTCTTTCTTTCAATGCTTGCAAGAGGGCTTTCCTTCCTTCTTTGCCACTGCATTTGCATTCTTGCCATTTCCATGCCTTTTCCTCTTGTCCTCTTTCCTCGAAGACGACAATTCCCCTGACACACCTGTTTTCCCTGCTTCAATATACGTATCTTGAACAGAAACCTCATAAAGGTTAGTGGGTCCAAACATGAAAACAATGTTTCTAATATGCACAGGAAAACCTCCTATATACCTCATAAGGGTTTCTTGTGTTTGCAAAGGGATGTCTAACATTAATGCCATTTTCCTAAATCCATCGGTGTATTCTTTCACTGTTTGTCCTTTTCTTAGTTTTAAAGATTGCCATTCAATTATTTCTTTTTCTTTATAACCCAAAGGATAGAATTGTTTCCTAAGTGCAGAAATGAAATCCTTCCATGATGGAAATACATTACCCACATTTTGTGTTCCTTTTTGCAGCTTTTAGCACCACCGGATAAGAGTTGTACCTGCAAGTCTCAAAGATGCTAACTTGATTTGTGGCCTCATCCTTGATCTATTGTACACTGTAGTATACCTCCATCTACCTGATCTAGTTATCAAGTTTTTCTTCATTTGCTTCACCATCATATATGGGCAATAATTTTTACATCAAGTTTTAACAATGGCATTTCATGTTTATTCTTGAACATTTTCTTTCCACTAGATTTAGAAATTGAACTTGAAGAATAAGGAGAAGAAGGAGGTGTTAATGGAGGTGAAGGAGGAATCTGAGGATGGTCCTCTTCCTCTTCACTTTCCTTTGAAAATCACCCAAAACTGGTCGCTTCATTCCAGTAATCTTCATACAAGACTTTCACCATCTCAGACATGACGGGGAATGTTTTCTGGAATTCTTTCTCTTCTTGAGAAATCCCTTCTTCCGATGCCATCTTCTGCTGTGAGAAGCTCTTTTTCTCAATCCAATTCTTCTCTGCAACAAGCTCGCCTTCATGTTGTAGCTTTTCCCTAGTTAACATGTAAAAACTCAAATCCAAGCGTCAGATAGCTTTGATACCACTGATCCATAGGATCTTTTAATGACTTATGGTTGGAGTTTTAATTTTGCATCGTTAAATAACCATTTGAAATGAGTGAAGAATGAAATCAGAGGAATTACTTGACAGCCATATACATGGAGATGCAGATCTAAAAGAGAATAAATAGCAAAACCATAGCAGTTCGACGAGGTTCGGCACAACTTGCCCTCGATCTCCGGGCCTTTGTCTCTGTGGGGAGGCCTCTTTATTTCTGTTCAAAATCTCAAAAGTACATTGTTGCAATGACAAATGGCTATAAGACTGATCTAGTCATGTTCTTATAGATATCTAGAACCATGCAAATAAAATGACACGCAAAGCGGATAATAGAATCCTAGAAATGATCCGACGGCGTCTCCTCCTCAAAGTTTATCGCCTCAAAATTAGTTGGCTTAGCCTTCTCCTCAGCATAATTCTCTTTTGAATGCCCTCATGGCCTCAAACTACCTTGGTTATATAGGCTGGGAAAGTTGGGTTTCTCATCCCAACTTCCTCCCAAAAATTAGGCACCAAACTACCCAATAACTCCCAAAACCATTAAAATAGGCTTAATTAACAATTAGGCAAAATTGGTTATAAAACCCACTTTATTGTTAGATTTGGGCATAATCCCCTCTTGCCCAGTGAAGCCCCCTTAATGGGGGGTCCTTGGACATAATGGTCACTTGTAGCCAAAGGGCTGGCCGGCAGCCCCTCTCATACAATACTTTGCAATATATGTTATAATGTGGGTTTTACAACATAAAAATTAATTTGGTGTATTGGCAAAGACCTTTTCTTAAGGTGTTGGGCTTGGTGGTGGTCATGGGTTCCAAAACCATGGACCCACATATTTTTAAAACATGCCACTTCAACCTAGTAGGTGCCATTGACATATGGCGAATATGGCATCTCCCATTCTATGGATTGTGCCACTTGTCAACCATTGACTAATAGTCAGGTTGCTGCCACATGTCTCTGCCACAATCGAACCTGCCCAATCACCATCAAACAGAGAGTGCCACATCATCTCCTACACAGTTAGCATGCTGATGTCATCAACGTTGACTCTTTGACGATTGACCTTTGACTTTTTACTGTTTGGGCTTCCGATCAAAATACGATAACTTTCGCATAAGACCGTTTGATAAAATAAATATACCATGAATTGGGAGGAGACAAGACGGACGCAATGGAATTGGTTTCATCAATTCGAGAACTTTTCATTTTGAGCGATTTTCAAGCCACCGTCGAACTGCGGATCCGATTTCGGATCACAAATGAATCATTACTCCCATTTATAATGAATTCAAACATCTAGGAGATATAAATAAATCCACTTAAGATGTTATCATCAAACAAATTTTATGAATAGGATGAACACACTATTATGCATTTCGATTTTAAATACAAAGAACAAATAAAGAAATATGAAGGAACTTTTCAATGTGATAGAATTATCCATTACAATAACAAAGATAATACATGTTTGAGACTAAGCTCAATCATCAAATCCTTTCTGAATAGAGAAACTATGAATGGATCATCATATAAAAATATTTTATATAAGTGAAAGAATTCCATAGAGGCAACAATTGCGACGGAAGAGGAGGTATCATTTTTACCCTAAACGAAAAAGGGACATGGATCTTGCATGGGATAGTAATTGTGTCAATAATCAGGTCAAAAAACTATTAGTTTATGGATTCTTAGTTGTTTTAAATTATAACAAGGTTTACATAGAAATGTTGTTCGAGTGGTTAATAATATATATATATACTTTTATATTTTAAAATTTATTTCCAAAAATTTAAATTTTACAAACTTAAATTTATATGAAGAAACAAAGCATTGATATACTTTGAGAGACTTGACTTTTTCAATATTATAGGAAAGAAAAATAAGATTGTGAATTATTATGAAAATAACGGGGTTACTTGCAAGAGTAGATATATATTGAAATGGGATTATGGAAACAATCAAATGGATACAAAACTTTATAGACTTACATGAAGAAACAAAATATTGATCCAAGACTTTGAGAGACTCGATTTTTTCCATATCACGTGAAAGAAAAATAAGATTGTGGATTGGTATGAAAATAATGGGGTTAGTAGAAAGAGTAGATATATATCCAAATGGGGAGAATATGTAAACTGTCATATGAATACCCCTCCTTTGTTGGCATACAATTGAACCAAGGAGAATATGGAAGCCACAAAGACCTACCTCATCATGTAGTAGTGAATGCATGGTAAGTTAATCCACTTGTGTTACCCTCCTCATTCATACCCAAATATCTCACATGGGAACTTCGCTATTTTATGAAGGATTTATGTGGTTTGTACCAGGTTTATTAAGAAGAGGTTATAGGTTATTACTAAATTCATTTCACCAGATTATGGACCTCAAATTCAGCTCCATGTAAGAGGCAATATCTCTAGGAACTCTTGTTATGGTTTGATTTGAAAATATTTTGGGAATTATAGTGGAAATAATATTGCACTATCATTGTAGGAGTGGATATTGTGTGTTGTATGGTTAGTAAGTATGACAAGATAAGTGTAGTTCTATGAATTGGACTATCTATTAGAATAAATGAAAATAATAATTTGATTAGTGCACTCTCAGAGAAAACAATGTCAGGCAATAATGTGTAGTAGAGATTGCAAACCATATTATGAAAATCCAATAGAGGGAGAATGAAGTAAATTCCCTCAGGCTGAAACATCATAGGAAGAATAGAGAGCTACCCTTATAGGTTATGTCTATGAAATTATGAGTTGGGAGTATTATAGATGAATAAAACTTGCTTATGAACTTTTCTCATTCCCCTTTCCCTCCCCATCACCTCTGGCATTTGAATTAATTTTTTTTTCCCTCCACCGCCCACCTCATTTTAAAACAATTTCCTTTTTAGGATCCCTCTCCCTCTTTGACCTTTCTTTAGCCTCATCTTTAGTATCTAGGGAGTGTTTAGACATTCTCTTTTCTGAAAATTAAAAACTAGTGGATGCCATATATGAGGTTATCCATGTTTGTCTGAATAAAGTGCCATGAGGATGATAGAATGGAGCCCTAGGTGCACATGCAAGATGAATCCCATGAAGGGAATGAAAATCAACAATTTACTTCTATGAATTCATCATGTTTTATCACACTATTTTATTACTTTTTCAATATTTAGGGAAGAACACTTGCCAATCCTTTAACGGTTGTAACTAGGAAGGCAAGCCTCACAGGAAGTTAGATTTCTTCTATTTTGGATGTTTTTCCAAGGCCAATCCTAAATTTTTGTATTACAATGTTTTTTTGGTTTGCTACCTTTTTTAATACAAAATCTATTCATTACTATTAAACAAAGGTGAAGACTTCCATTTCAATTCGATGTGTCTAACTAAATCTCTACATATCTGAATGAAATCATCCTTCATAAAAATATTCCCATGGTTTTTGAGTCTCTCCATCCATGTGACAAACCTATCCATCGTCATTCCAATTCCATCAATCATTGTTTTTACATAATTTAACTAAATAATTATTGGGGTATTTGTATTGCCAACTACCTCATTTTTTTATTCCCATGGGAAATTAATGGAAAGAATTCAATTTTATTATCTCAGAGCATGACAACCTTATTTATATGTTTTATGTCGTGCATTTAGAAATTTTCGTCACTTGTGGGGTCAACATTTTCAACCGTTGTCTAAGAAACCACAACTCGGGGGAATCTAATCCGTCAAAATCACGGGTATTGTACCTTGATACCAGTACACCAACCCTTAACATGGATGGATTTTTGGGTATTTCCTCCCAAATAAACACTTACCTGGCCAAAGAGTGTGAACTCGGGTTTCCTAGAAAACGAAACCCACACTTTAATCAGATGTACTAGGCAAAATAGACCCTTATTTCCTCATGTTGATAGAAGATGTGATCTTAAATTGACTACTACTAAAATTCATACAATACCCCACAATCTTCAAATGATTCTTGAAAATATGTACACTTCTTATGAGTACAATCTTATATTTTCTCTAGCTATATGTCCTCCATGATGACCAATGGAATATTGGTAAGAAAGGAGACATATAGTCAAAGGATTCCACCTAGGGGAATTCGACAAATTACCTGCACATATGATAGGAATATTATAGGAATATTAATCGGAAAGGAGACATATATTGTCAAAGGATTCCACCTACGGGAATTCAACAAATTCCCTGCACATATGATAGCCAGTTAATTGCAATTTATCCCTCATGTTCTCTCAAAGTACAAATCATGAGCATCAATTTATGATAGCCAGTTAATTGCAATTTATCCCTCATGTTCTCTCAAAGTACAAATCATGAGCATCAATTACTAAAGAACTGATATTAGGATTTATTCTATGTACAAAGGACCATTTAATCTTTTGAATTAATAGTAGATTTTCTCGGGTGTTCTCAAGGTACAAAATCATGAGTGTCAATAACAGATTAGGCTCTCTTCTATGTCAAGAGGGGACTTTCTCTTTTGAATTAAAATGAAGTCACACTCATATCGACTATGTTATCGGATTATTCACTTCAAAACATTTCAAATAATCCTTTAGTTGCTTGATTTATCCATACAAGGCCCAAGTTATTCCCACTAGTATATTTCAAGTTAGCCACTATTGGATTTCCTTGTCATTTGGCCCCAATTGTTAGGTCATGGTGGGACTCTCAATACCACATACGTAACGTGAAGTCCATGTCTATTGTTTACAGGATAAAGTTATTTCCCATTGTATTATTCGTGACTCATAGATTTTAAGAAATCACTCCCCACCAAGTTTTATTTGGACCATGTCACCCTTCCAATCTGCTACATCACTTTCGTTTTTCTACCTATAATGCCATATCACCATCACGTTGTTAGTCATCACTCTACCATTGAATACCACATATACGTTGAAGTCGAGTTGTCAAGAATGTGTGGAGTGGAGGAAAACATATGAGGTGCGACGATGGAATAACTCTACTATCCTCTCCTCTCAAATAGTTGTGATACGGAATCGATGGAATGAAAAGGTAGTAGTATAAAGTGTCGTCGGAGATATGTGGAACATATATAGTTTAATGATATGTTAAGGTGGGTGTAACTCCTTTGTATTCCATCTACCCCAAGGAATGTTGAGTGAAGGAAGGCCATAAGTCTTATGGAATGTGGAGGCAAGTGGGTTGGCGCAGTTGAGGTGAAAGTCGGTAGATGGAAATGTGAGAAACAAATAAAGTGGAAGACATAGGTAAGTGAATGGAAGATGGTAGTCAATGACCGACACTTCTTTCTAAAAGGGAAAGTGGGAAGGAAGTGCCAGGGGAAAGAGAGATAAAAGAAAGGAATCATGGTGTGGAGATAGAAGCATGGAAGAGAATGAATTTAGGAAAGAATGGGGTAATAAACCTCTTCCTTCCCTGCAAGAAAGTCAGAGGAAGGGAAACTCAGTGAAAGAGCAAATACAAATAGAGTGGGAATGGGGGCAGTTATATGTAATGTCATCGACTTCAGTTAACACAAATTTGGTAGTAGAGCCTTGTCACTTTAATACCTTGATTTGAGATGAAAAACGTGACTCTAAGTTATATAAGGGTGGAGGATGGGATCTCTGCAATACAAAAATAAGGATAAGTAAAACACTTCAATGGGATTAGCCATAATATCTTGAATGGTCTCATTCCGAGACTTCAAAAGGCCCAAACATAAGATTTGTTATATAAAAAGAAGAAGGGGAAAAGTTCACATTTTAGGAAGAAAATAAATGAAATTATAGAGGGGTAGAGAATGGAGTTATATGTAATGTCATCGACTTCAGTTAACACAAATTTGGTAGTAGAGCCTTGTCACTCTAATACCTTGATTTGAGATGAAAAACGTGACTCTAAGTTATATAAGGGTGGAGGATGGGATCTCTGCAATACAAAAATAAGGATAAGTAAAACACTTCAATGGGATTAGCAATAATATTTTGAAGGGTCTCATTCCGAGACTTCAAAAGGCCCAAGCATAAGATTTGTTATATAAAAAGAAGAAGGGGAAAAGTTATGAGGAAACATTTTAGGAAGAAGAAATTAAAAAGGGTGGGGAATAGAGAAATGTATGACAAGTTGGAGGTCCATATGACATGTGGCTCTTGCTACTTGGCCTTGAACATTTCTTTTGTGTTGACCTGAATGTTGGTGTTTCTAGTTCTCTCATTTTTCCTTATTGATAACAAACCTTGTGCAATTTTAGTGGCTCATAATGATATTTGTCAATTTGATGCGCTTTAAAAAGTGAAATTCCAATGAACTCGCCATTCTTTTGTGCATATTCCCATGTGAATAAGAAATCACAATGCCAAATTTTCACTCTTTTTTTTGGTTGAATACTAGATGTAGATCATCCAATTTTGGTGATGCACATGAATAATTACCCATGTAACCTTCATTCTCTACCATTGTAATTTGATGATCACTTGATGATGATTAACCTCCACTAAGAGTGAATTGATCTATAGCACCTTATAAGAGGGTAAGTGATTACTTGTTATTCTTTAAATTTTTGTTTGTGTGCTCGAAAAGTATGAAGAGAAGTTTTCCAAGATATACATACTTTGTTGAGTTAAGAGGTTAGGAAGGTTGGTAGTGTGAAAAATATTTTGAAAGTGAGATCTAATATGGGTATAGGTTGAGGAGAAAATCTAAGAGAAAGTGATTTTCATCTTTCCTTAGTGTGACAAGAGAACACGCTCTCTTTCATCCCATGGCTTTTTAGGAATTGACCAACACTTGGGAACACTATGGAGCTCATGAGAGTTTGTTCTTATCTTAGCAATGCTATTTTTTTCTTTACTTGGAAAAACAGATGGTGTTTTGATATTATTATTCTAGATTAGGGGTTGATTACATCTTTATAATACCTTAATTTTGTGTTTTTCTGTAACTCTTTATCATACCACATTTCTCCTTAAATTTTTATTTTATGTTTTTTATGTATTTTTTATTAAAATGAATTGGTGTCTTCCATGATTCCCAATTTAGCTCTAAACAAAATATATGATTTAATATAATATATCAATATTGATTTGAGCCTCGAATTTATTGAGAATAAAGAGGCATCAAATTCCTCAAACCATTTTCAACATGCAAACATTTTTGTGAAATAGTTTACACATTGAGAGATTTGGTCCTTATGAACACTTATGAGTTAAGATACCTTTGGTGGTTAAGTATTGTTGGGTCAAATTATTTTTTGAATGTAAGAAGAATGTGACACCCATTTTACATAAATAGAAGTGGTACTTACTTTAAATTGTATTGTAGAGTGAACCTCTCAAACATACTAAAACAAATATTAGTTAGACGCACACACATTGGAAAATGAATCAATTAGTTTGAATTATTGTCTCTTCAAAATGGTTCTTGTATGAATCTACAAAGTGTATTAATTTTTGATATGATATAGGGGACATGATTAAATACTTGGTGAAGATAAAAGTAGTTAAAGGACCCTCAGAGTGCACAAGGAAGATCAAGGACAACAATATTGACACAAATTGGAATAGATCATTGGAAAATAAACATTGTGTCAGAGAGATATATCATTTTTTATTCATAGATAGCATTTCATTTGTCTCATCGAATATATTTTTAAGGAGTCATCTAATATTGTAGAAAACTTTCTTCTAATATTTTGAATCTGGTGATACAAAAAGTTATGTTTCCCATGAATCCACGACTTTAATCAAATTTTTGACAATCTAGGATGATTTAGAAGTGGGAAAAAAACCCAAGGGGATTGTTACACCATGCACGGATATTATGTCATGGTAAATAATTCTTAATTCTTGAAATTTGTGTGAGATCCTTATTATATATGTGGCGAGAAAAACGATCAATTTTCCACAAAATTATTTTTCTCCTATTTTTAAAAATATAGGTACTAAAGGTTAACACATATTAAAAGAAATTTTAAATCTAAAATGGACATTAAGAAAATATAAAATAATACAAAAGGCATATGCCACACCATACCCCATTATAAGGGTTATCTAGTGAAGATAAATCTATATTCTCTCATTAATTATAGTTTCCATGTATGATGTGTCTAGGACAGGTTGGGGTGTGGGCTGAAACAACCAATGAATCAAATGTATTCTTGTTCACACCATAAAATGAGATGACACTATTTTTTTTAATTTATATATCATTTTATTTTAAGAACTTTCTAAAACATTCTACATTTTGGAGCTTTATAGACACATTTTAAATCAGCGTTTCTAAAAAACAGCAAAAAGAATTGAAAGAATGAATGGAATTGTTTATATCAGTTGTTGAGATTGCACAATCTGGATGCAATGGAAGGTTTTCTAAGTGATATGAATCCATTTTTTGCATTAAAAAAATGCAATTTTGACAATGGAAAATTGCACAATGTCATTAAAATGTTTACATTTGTACTTTATCTAATATAAATTATAATTTATTACATGTACAACTAATATTTATATACTTAATATTAAATTTAAAACTTAAAAAATAATAATAAATCTATAAACTTAATATTAATGCTAAGAAAATATGTTCATTATTATATATAATCTTTATATTTACATGTTTTAAGGCGTGCTTTTACTAAAAGTTATCTTATTTAGAGTAAAAACATTGTTTCAAAGTAAAACGGAAGAATATGTGTTTTGATATATGTTGGGTTTATGTCATTATAAGTTAAATATGATGCTCCTTGGTACCCCAAAGTGTACCGAGACACTCAAAGAAAAAAATTACTTCTTCTTTTCCTTTGATGGTTTTTTTAAAAGGCATATGAATTCAGATATTGTTGAACCTATCAACTACCACAAACAAATATCCATGTCCCTTCTTGGTTCATTTGGAAAACCACACACAAAATCCTTGGATATGTTATCCTAAAGTTGACTAGATACATGTAGGGGATGGTATAAACTTTGATTTCTATTAATACTATTGTTGTTACAAAAAAATATGCATGCTCTAATATATTGAGCTATATCTTCTTGTATGTTGGACCAATACAAATACAACTTTGTAAGTTGACAACCATCTTTCGAACACCAAAATTTCCTAAAACCTTGGAGTTGCGAGACTCTCCAATAAGATGAAATATTTCACCTTTATGAGCATAAAGATTGTCTATATTTTGTGGAAACTACCATTATGGATATGGTATTCATCCTTTCTATGACCTTATTCTAATTGAATTCTTCCCTATATTTATTGAAAGATCTCTTTAAATTCATCATCTTTCATGTGTGCATCTTTTTATACATCATGGTTAAAATTTTACATGTTCATTAGAGTTTTGAAAGATATAATATTAGATGTGGGTAGCCTTGAAGTACATGCCAACAGTAGTGTTCCCTTAATATTTGATGACTGGATGGAAATTCTCCAAAAGCCCACATCACACCTATAATGTTTTAAAAGGAATTTTTGCATTTAAATACTATTGGATAGTGATCATTTGTGTGGCTTTACTTTCAATTAGATAGTGCTTCCTCTTCTTAACATATTGAACCATGGTGTAGAGTTCCTTATCATATATAGGATAATCTATAATTCCCTCATGAAACATTTCAGAATGATAACACACTATCATACCTCATTACATCAAGACTTCTCCCATGTGCATCTATCATACTTCAAAAGAGGGTTCTACAGAGTTACTTAGGTAATGCAAATTTGTGAATAATATTTTGTTTCACTTCATTGAAATATTTTTATCGATTCTTTCCCCTAAAACTCTTGTCTGTGTAGTTGTTATGAAATTGTGTGGAGTGGTGTAGCTACCACTTAAAAATATTCTATGAACTTCTATAGATATTGTTATTCCTCAATAAATCCATTAAATTTAGTGACATTGGTAGGAGCTGGACACTTGGGTTTTATCCATGTATGGGATCTGTGAGTTCCCATCTGACACATCACTCAAAGAAAGAAACCCTACGTGGTTCTGAGACCAGGTGCTTGGTAACTTAGAAATGAATGTTTTTTGTATTTTGTGAATGTGGATCAATGGGACAACTCAATATAACTTATGGCATTCAAACATGAAAATGATAAACAGATAGACAATGCTCTCAAAGATTGAGAGCATTGTCGGTGAATGTAACTTTAAAGTGTGTGAAGAATAGATTGTAACTAAACCGGTACAATGTAGGGTCTAAGAGACGATCAAAAGACTTATTATCAGGCTATATGAGCTAAAACAATGGGATAACAACCATTCAGATCTTGACAACACAGATAATAACGCAGAAAGAAAGATGGAAAGCTAACAATCAAAATTAGAAAGAACACATGATGCTGTATTAACATAAAAAGGTCGGAGTACAATAGCCAATTACTCTATCAAAAATCAAACCCCTAGAACTCTAAATGTTTTTGGCTTTATAGCCTCTTACAATCAAGTTCAGATCCTAAAACAATGGATCTGATATTCTAAAATAGAAAGTCAAAACTAATTCACAAAAGATAAGGAGAGATGCTCAAGATGAGGTCAATATCTATCTTTTGGTCTTCAAACGATGATGATTGAAAGTTGATGAAGTGTATCCTAGACTTCCAAGGAGGCTCTTTGACCTGCTCCTTTGAAAGTGGAATTCGAATTTGATGATGTGTTTCAAAAATCCCTATCATTTTGCCTTGAAAATCACTAAATCTAGTCAAAAATGCCCTTTTGACTTTCATCTCACCAAAATGGCCAGTTACAGTTTGATAATTCATGCTCCAATTTATTGAAGGATTCAAAACTATCAAACCAAGAATTCAGTCTAAGGCGAAATTTGGCTATTAATTACGCGGTATCTTTCTTGGCCTTTTGCGAGAAATAACTCCATTGAAAGTGGCCACTTTCCACGACTAACTAGTCAAAATTACGCCTTACTTGTTGTTGAAAGCGGAATGAATTTTCAAATCAAATTTCTCGGTCATAAAAGTCTATTTTCATGTTTAAATAGCGTCGATGTTGTCTGGAGAATCTAAGCTTTCCAATGGAGTTTTCATATCTTCATTTGGAACTTGGGAAGGGATTGAAAAATTCCCTAAAATTTTAAGCATCATTCTTTCCATTTGCAATTCAAAACTCTAAACAATCTTTTGTGAATAGTATGTCTGATATGGAACCAAACATTTGATTTGATGTGCCAACCCGGGAGTACAACCTTTGTTAGCAGTTGATAATCTTGACTTTCCTCGGTGCACCTTTTTGTAAGCCCCTGTTAGCTCCGGAAAGTATGCACTTCCCACAACACGCCACTTTGTAGAAGACCCCCCTTAGCTATTGAAAGCATGTATTTGTCAATGAGCCACTTAGAAACTGATTTCAAAACTTTTAATGTTAGGTCACTTTCAACAACGGCGTCAAGCGATGAAAAGAGCTCTTTAGTTGTTGAAAGTGGGCACTATCCACAGCGCACAATAAACCTTTGAAAACACGTTAGCTTTGGAAAGTAAAAATGACAATTTGAAAAAGAAGACTTTATGGGTCAAAACCAAAACTTAAGTTTTGCAACTAAAAGACTCAATAATTAATTGAGGAAACTATGATAACCATTCTATCCACTGTAAAACCCAACCACAATGATGGTGCTATTTTGGGAGTTAACATTTGTTAGCTCATTTGGGATGGGCATCTCCACAGTGGTGACCAAAGAACCTAATGGAACTTTCAGTAGCCTTTAGCATTACGGGCATGGAGTCATTGACTATTTAGAGTGGTTAATGACACACCGGGCTCGCTAAACATCAAAACTTGCCCAAAAATCAAAAATTGGATGAATCTCGATTATATGCAAAAAGAATATCTCTCTACTCTGTTCTGCACTTAAATCTCTTGGCGGCTGACTACTCCCACGGAAAACTCCTTTGGAATTAGGGTATGCCCGATGAAAACAGAAAAGTTATATGCATCCACCAAAGATCTCTTTGCGTTGTCTAATATGGAAAAAGGAGCTCGTAGTGCACCATCTCCTTCAGCACGAACAAATATATCACTTTCAGAACCCAAAGCTTAAGCAGGGATTCAACAGGGCTAGTCTCATTCACTTTGTTAATGGAATATTTCGACACACTTGCGTAAAGCGCTACACGTTCTCAATGTCATATAGGACATCTCTGACAAAATCATTAAAGCCCGAGCACCGGTCAGTTAGTACGCCATCCGGTTATAGTTTAATGGTGTCTGAGGGCATCCACCATTCTCTGTCCAGACCAGCATCCGAGCTGTAAAGATTTAGATGTTCGTTTGTCGTTGTTATATCAAACTAGAGAAGAACCGCACCTTGATCAACTTGTGCTTCTCGTTGACTAGGATCTATGGCAACAACTAACTAGAAATTCTTCACAGAAGCCACAATTACATGCCCATGAAAATTCAAACACCAACACAGCAGTTGTTCATGCCATCTTGGAGCCTTGTTCTTAAAAATTATAGGTGCACATTTTTCAACAGGAATGTCACAAGATTTTGAAACTTTATTAGTCTTTGATGTAGATGGTCCAGATGGTTCAGTAGATTAGAAAACATTTTGGCTCTGTTCTTCTTCAATTCGCTGCCCTGTTTCCTGTGCCTTAAAAATCTGGAGATGATATATGCAAATGAAGAGACACTTCTTTCACAATTTGAGTCAAAGGCAGGGTATGATGATTGACTTATGAGTCACACACTAGAACAATATTTACGGAAAATATACATCGGATCTTTGTCCTGAGCGTTTCATTTTTAGAGTAATTGAAAATCAAATCTTTATCGGTGGTGGCGAGCCAGTTCGGACAACGGGTTATTTTGCTATACCTGGAGTTCTTTCATGTAGAATATCTCCATGAGATGTAAAGTGAAGAAAGCTTGACCACAAACCTCAAATTTTGTAATACGTTTTTGTTCTGGATGATCTCCCAAAGTAAAACCCCCAAGCCCGATGCAAAATACTAGGATCTGTTTCCCGAATAAGGTGCCTAAGGACCTCTGTAGTAGTTTTTTGAACTTTGATATCTGCATGGTACTTACAAAAGTAGGTGTAAAGTCTTTGGAACAACCACGCATTGGACACATGCACGAATATCTTCACTATGACTGTACAAATTTCTCAATACAAATGCAGCAACTTCTTTTGTTTTAACAGAGCCTGTTTCCAACATTTGTACAAGAGGAGGTATTCTACTAACAGCTGTTAATTTACATAGATGAAATAGAAAGCAAAGCGACAACATATTCTTGTTGTTGTTCATTGGATAATCCTAGTAAGGATATCAAAAGATGATCTCCATGTAGTTGTACAAAGGCAATGTTAGTTGCATCACATGCTTGTTCAATCTCCTTTCAAAGCATTCTCCAACATAAGTCAATGCATCTCCACTTTCTCCATGTCAAACATATGTATCCTAGTCCTATGTTCACAAGAGTATACTTTCTTGCCCTCCAACCCTTGTTCCATCTCTTTTCTTGTTGAGAAATTGAGACTGGCACGTTGATTTAGGTGACAAATTTGAGGTGCAGAAGATCAATGAAACAAACCATAATGATGCATATGCAACTATAGCACCCAATGCCACTCTTCCAAGAGCAGATAAAAAGTACAGAACAATAATTACCTTGAGAAATAGTTTCTTGTCATGACCACTTGCAACAATTCTAAGAACAGATTCAAGTAGCACCAGCGTAGTGTTGGCCATGCATTTAACAATTTTATTGGCCGGTTCTTGTGAAATTTTCCATTCCAAAGGGTCCATGGGGACAGAGACATTCATCTGGTGGAAAAGCATTCCCAACACTGCAAAGGAGCGGAGGAGGACTATGAGAACGTCGCAGAAGAGAGACACCATACTTGAATTGCATATTGCATGATATCTGTGACTTCAGCATATCGAGATTTCTTTTTAGATGCTCCATCACTTTCATACTACAGAAGTACTACGTATCACTCCGGACCTTGATGTCATTTTCAATGACATGCTTCTGTTCCCTCCCTTGTCAAATAAATGTGATTCTGGCACGAAATATATCAATGAATGGAATCCTATGATTCAATCTTTTGTTGTGTTGTGTGCAGGTTGCAATTGCACGTGGAGATGGAGCTGAGATCGTGCGCCTGTGTGAGGGATTTCTGGCCATTTACCAACAATTCTGCCATTATTTATTCTCCTGAAAGCCTCCTTCATCTCCCACGCATCCCAATGCATTAAATCTGTCAAACATTTCAAACAAACGCAGAGATTTCTCCTAGCGATTTTTTGGAACTTAAATCTTACAAGCTTCTAGATCTTCCACCTCATCCTTGATGGCCAAGACAATTTGCATTCAAGTTTCAGATCTTGGTTGACGATTTCTAATCCGTGCTGGTATCATTCCTCCTGGATCTAGAGGCCGTTGGTTGTTACCAGGAGAACCATCCGGAAAAGAAGGTTGATTAGATTTTGATTCTAATGATAGCATCTTGAGAGAAATTATCTGTAGATAATCTTTCTAACTTGCAGCCTGTGTATAAATCTTATCCACGAACCACAAAGCAATTTGATTAATTTCATTCATGCCTTATGGACCTCTATGTGGCATGTGTCTCTGAAGAGTGTCCATTCTCCAATCTCGGCCTCTTTATATTAGAAGTTGTTGTAGACTCCATTTCTTGAGACTCTACATTATTATGTTGTTGGATACTATGGTCACACTTCTACCTGAAGTTGCAGTGTTGAGGGGCATGGAACTCATACAATGTCTCATTCTCTTTGTCGCAGCAATACCATCCTGTGACATTAGATTTTTTCTTGCAAACGGCATTTTGTCATGGAAACTAAATCATCTCCAGCAGCAGCTCTGGAACCATTACCTGGTGCAGATCCTTCCATCCTATCTATCAAGCTTACCATTGAGCCTATGTTGTTCACAGCAGAACTCAAGGCCTTTGTGGACATTGAGTTGATCAATTTTACCAAACGTTCAATGGGGTTCGGTTAAACCTGAATTGTCTCCCATTTGGTCCGAGGTGAAACGGTTGTTGCCATCTGGTTTCTGATGATGATACGAGAAACGGGAGGAAAATCAGCTAATAGTGGTAAAGTAGAAATTCCAGGTGTGTAAATAGCTAGAGATTGAGCATGGTTTAGTACAGGAGTGGTTTGGTGAAATCCCTGAGCATTTCTAGCATTTGAAATCGAAGAAATGGCAGATGATTGCTTCTCAGGATTTTCTATATGAGGTGAAGGAAGTTGGGAGGGTAGAGGGTGAAGGAGACATAAATGGCGAGGTTGCAGGCTTCATAGGAGTTCCAACTTTGGGAACCTGAGGTGAAGATGCTACTAGACTTTGTTGATCTATCTGCGGGGACGATTGCTGAGAGACTTGTGGAGAAGCAGCCTGGATAAGTTGAGGAGAAGAAACAGAAAATCTGCCGACCACGTCTTGAGCTGCTGTATGGCATTCGATAAAGCTGACGGCCCGGCTTAACTGATGGTGGCTATTTGTTGTCTTGATTGTAACTACCTCTGGTTACTTGCAAGAAGAAGGTAAACTTGACACGGTGAGTTATTAGGTAGAACTGTGATATTACATAGGAATAGAAGACAAGGAGGTGCCAAACCCGGTGAGCTCAGACATTCCACCTGTGAGATATGTTGTTTTCATTGAATTCAAAAGCACCCACGCCTATAAGCTAGAACATCCAGAATAGGGTTATGTGCAGTTTGCAGGGGAATCCCAAAGATGGTATTCCAACATCTCCCGACCACAGTATTATCAAATCCACGGTCTGTATGTCCTTAAAGAGCGTGAGACCACTGAGTGATCAAGAGATTCCAAGCAGGGTCCAGTGCAGGTATGCGAGGGCATCATCCACGGCTGCACTCTGAGGCCTTCCTTGTTATGAGATCAAACCAAAAGATCTAATTGTTCATATAAAGAACTTATTCTTAACGCTTTATCCCCTCTTGCCTAACCAGCTGTCGCAGCTCTTGTCACGTAAACTCACTTCCAATGAAGCCATGTAAAGAACTAATTCACTGACATCATGCAGATCTTGACCCAAACAACAATGAAAACCATATCATGCAGAAAGAAGGTTTGAACAGAGGATAGAGATAATCTTCTTTTGGCAGAAAAATTTTAAGATCTATCTTTCGCTCGCCGGGCACAAAAAGTGACCAAAGGATCCTCAAAATCATAAGCCCGGAATACCTCTTTGATTTCTTTGCTTGGCTGAGTTCATTGGTCTCTCTCGTTGAATGTAGGTTGCGAGATCTCTGCTGGAGAAACATATAAGGTAAGGCATTGTCCCGGACCTTTCGGATCCTCGCCTTCTTCGATATTTGATGCTATTCCCTGTGTCTTCACATTTGAAAACTGAAGGCCGCTCATAGCGTATGCTGCTACAAAATCAACACATTAGGGATCATGATTCACGTGTTCTAGTTGAAGATTAGACAGTCCATGTAAATCTAGAAATTGTAGGCTATCCTCTTCATCCTCTGCCGAGATCACGAAACTATCTTCTTCTAATATGACAATACGCTCAACATGTTCAAGGTTTTAAGAAGGAGAGATATGATCTTCGTCACAACTTACAACAGTAGATGGGTTTGAAAAAGCATCACTAAGGTTATCTGTAGTGTGAATCATTGATCTCCTTATCATAATGGATAGAATTCACTTCAACAACATACTCTTCATGAAGATAATTAACTACTTGGGCTTACATTCGATCGTCTCTTTGGTGGCCAGTTGAAATTTCAGAAGTAACAAAACCTTCATCAACCTCAGAGGAAAATGATCCTTATGATGGATAACTAAAAGAGCTTAAAATTCTTGGATTACGATGAAAATCGGAAGTATTATTAATAGAAGAATCTTGAGTTCCTTTATCATCCGTTTGTGGTTCATCTTGGTGAGAAGTCTGATATCATACATTTGAAGATCATTAGAAAGGTGATGGAGATATCCTTCCCTCTTTACATCTTCATCCTTGTTATGCAAGTTAAATTCTTCACAACAATTATCAAATAAAATCTCATCTGGAAAGAACTTTTTTGCAGCGTTGATTGAATGCTGTGAAAATTCCTTCCAAAGATGAAATACTTGAAGAGAGTAAAGAGAAATACCACTTACGTCCATCACCATACAATGAGTACATAAACAACTTCATACTTGAACATCTTCATGCTGCCGATTTAATAGCTCCATGCATTCATGAAACTTGAGGAGATTGTTACGGGATTATCATCTTTCCTCTGAGGAAATGGTGAAAATCTCCCCATTACGACATATCAGGTACTGGATATGGGAAGCCGGGGAACGCTAAAGAGAGTGAGGAATGGGGACGCCGGGCAGAAGAGAGGCAAATGCCTTTAACATCTGAATATTGTGGATTAGCCACTGAATCTATCCTTCATGGAGTCGCCGGATAGATGATTACAACGATATAGTGTCTGTTCCTTGTATCATCCAAAGAAATGGAATCTTCTTGTCGTTACCAGGAGATAATCTTCTAACTCCTCCGGCAAAAGCGGCGTAATTTGTTATCTAAACTGGCTCCCGACAGCATAATTTGTTATCACTCCAAGAAACCCTACGTGGTTGCAGACCAGAGGTGCTTGGTAGCAAGAAATGAATGTTTTGTATTTTGTGAATGGATCAATGGGACAACTCAAGCACCATAACATGGCATTCAAACATGAAATGATAAACAAATGAACCAATGCTCTCAAAGATTGATTAATCGTGAGGATAGCTTTAAAGTGGGTGAAGAAAGATTGTAACTAAACCCGATTTAATGTAGGGTATAGAGACAATCAAAGACTTATTATCAGGCTATGAGATAAGCAATGGGATGAAAACCATTCAAAGCTTGACAACATAGATAATAATGAAGAAGAAAAGATGAAAAACTGACAATCAAAATTGAAAGGAAACTGTGATCTGTATTAACATAAAAGTATGAGTACAATAGCCAATTACTCTATCAAAAATCGAACCCTAGAACTCTAAATGTTTTGGCTTTATAGCCTCTTACAATGGTTAAGGATCCTAAAACAATGGATCGATATTCTAAAAATAGAAGTCAAAACTAATTCACAAAGATAAGGAGAGATCCTCAGGATGAGGTCAACCTCTATCTTTTGGTCTTCAAACATTAATTGAAGTTGATGAAGTGTAGCCTAGCCTTCGAAGGCTCTTTGATCTGCTCCTTTGAAGTGGAATTCGAATTTGATGATGTGTACCAAAAAATCCCTATCATTTTTCCATTAAAAATCACTAAATCTACTCAAAAAATGCCCACTTTCATCTCCAATAATGGCTTTTAGATTTTGATTTGATAATTGATAACCATCTTATTGAAGAAGAGTTCAAACCATCGACAAAATTCTTGATGGGTGAGAAAGAAATTTGGCTATTACGGCCATGACAGCTTTCAACAGAAGCGCTTTTGCACATCACTGCTCCACCATACTGTTGAAGAAAGTGGCCACTCACGACTAGCAATCAAAATTCTGCCTTACAACATTTGTTGAAAGCGGACAGATTTTCAAAATCAAATTTCTCGGTCGCCAAAAGTTTGTTTTGAATGTTTAAATAGTCGATCGACTATAGAGATCTAAGCTATCTAATGGTGTTTTCAGATCTTCATTTGGGGCTTGGGAAGGGATTGAAAAGTTCCCTTCAATTTTAAGTGTCATTCTTTCCATTTACAATTCAAAACTCTAAGCGATCTTTGTGAACAATGTCTGATGGAACAAACATTTGATTTGATGTTACCAACCCGGGACTACAACCTCTATTAGAAGTTGATAATATTGAATTTCGATGCACTGCTTTGTCAAGAAACCCGTTCAAACTGGCAGTAAGTACTTTCAACAGCGTGCCAGTTTGTAGAAGACCCTCCTTAGCTGTGGAAAGCGTGTGCTTTCCATAGTGTGCCACCCGAGAACTGATTTTTCAAAACCTTTTAATGTTACCGTCACTTTCAGCGGCCACGTCAATTGATGAAAAGATCTCTTTAGCTGTTGAAAGTGGACACTTTCCACAACGCACAATGAATCTTTGATGTTTTAATAGTCGTTTTCTAATTAGCCTACTTCTCTTCATGAAAGATTTTTCCTAGACTTAGGCAGGACTAATTCCAAGCACATGTATTGTCGATATGAGGGCCATAATTTCTCTAAATTATCTTAGTAATCCGAGGGCATTGGATCCTCTCCCAAATAACCTTCCAAATGTCTGTATTTTTGGAACATTTCTATAATTTGATCATAGGTAGGAACCTAATCAAGAGAACAAAACCTTAATGAACCCTCACTTCCAATAGGAACAATATTGTATAAGAGACTGCAAGAATATATCTCCCCCTATTCAATGGACAAGTACATAATTATATTGTAACCCAACATTCAGTAATTAGATGAAATCGATTGTGATATCAAACGAGGTCGAGATGCTAGCCAACCATTTTTTGTTCATTATGATTCCAAGATGCCAGGCTTCCATACCTTCTAGTACTTATAAAGTTTTGAATATTTCCAATCTATCTGGGTATCACGAAACATGCATCAACCATTATTACTAATGAATCGTTTTATATCCTTATGATATTAAAACATGTCATCCCGATATTCTTTTAATTTTTTCTTATCAAGGCTATTTCCAACATGTCCCATTCAATTTGGAGAGAGTCTCAATGACTCACCTCCAATATCATGATTTCCACATAATCATACAACCACAATAAATAAGGGTTAACTCCCCATAGAACCCCTATCCCAATCAAGAATACATGTAGGAAAGGAAGTCTTGGCCATAAATTAAAGAAGAATCACACTCAAAAGAAAAAACAAGTGGAGAGTTTTCAAGAAAAACCAAATTGATTTATATAGACACAACAATATCCATATCAAAAATATAGCTATAAAATTGTATTCTACAGGAAATATTGACTCTAAGAAATTGAATTATAGTATTTTAGTTTTACACACCAAAGAGAGAAGAACTTTGACATAATTAAACACACAAATTTTCTTCATATTTTATGAAAACAAATACTTTTCTAAAAGAGAGAAAATGGGTTTCTAAATTCCAAACGAATTTAAAATCCAAATGCATAGTTGAACATAGACTTATTTGTTCTAAGTTCTAGACCAACAATGAGTTGAGTGATCTAGTTCCACCTAATCGTAGGCTAATACATAGTGATCATCTCCCTCTAGCTCGTATATGATTCCACGAGGGTGAAGCATTGATAACTAACTTTGAAATTCATACTCAAACCAACAATTCCTTCCATAGATTTCTTCATGAAAGAGCAGTGATAAGGCGCTACACCCCACACTACATAGGGAGTACCTCTTCATATATGGTAGAGTACCTCAAAAACTAATCGTTCGCATGGTATTTAGTGTGAGCATAGAAGGTATAGGAAATTATATCAAGTTTTTTGCAGAATACTTCATGGTTTCTTGGATTTTTTTTCTCAATGCTACAAGCTTCCATTCATGGTTGGTTCATCTATCATGGGTTTAGCTCTCTTTCCAGGTCTAGCATGTAAAACTATATTTTTTTCCTTTTAAATATATCTCTCTCTCTCCATTCTATTTTCTACTCATTCCTCATGGATATAGAATCCAAACCCAAATTCCCTTCCAAGTTCCATGAATGTAGGGGAGACAATTTACTAAATTTTAGGAATTGTGTCTTAGATTGAGGAACTTGTTTCCTGCACTCCTCTTAACTTATTTTTTCTTTGGGAATTGAAATTTAAAATTAGTTTGAGGGTTCAAAGTAACACAAGTTATATTATTAATGCACAAACATCACATTATACCCCCTCCCCTCTCCGCTCTTGTGGTATCATACCCCTATAGGTTCTCAAACTCAACTATAATTTGCAAAATAAAATACATATTCAAAAATTACATGGTATATCTATATACAATTAATTCAATATTTAATTACAATTAATTCAATATTTAAATTAATTAAATTCCATTCAATATTTAATTACAATTAATTCCAGTAGTAAAAATCGGGATATTACAACCCTCTGCAAATATGCTATAATAGTTCGATATCCCAAGGAATTTCCTCACTTCTTGACCTATATGTGGCTCCTCCCAATATTCAATCACTCTAATTTTCATAGGGTCCATATGAATACATGCTTGTCCAACCTAATGGCCCACAAATGGTATTTCAGACTGCACAAAATAGGCTTGGATTTCTTCAATTATAGTTGATTATTCCATAATTCCTCAAGGACATCCACCAAGTGCTTCTTGTTCTCTTACATAATTTTTATGAACACCATAGTATAATCTAAGTAGAACAGCATGGACTTGTCCAAGAATTCTCAATATACATCTTTCATCAATGTGCATAAAGTGGTTGGGTTTTTCCACAAGATAAAAGGAATCATGATAGTATCAACAGTTCTATAATTTGTCACAGTGGTCATATTCACCTAATATCCTTCAACAATCCACACTTGATAATACCATTGTCTCAAGTCAAGCATTAAGAATACTTTGGTGTTATCCAACTTTTCAAAGCAGTCTACAAAAAGAGATAACAAATACCAATTCTTCATGGTATATTTGTTAAAGGCTATATAGTCAAATAACATCCTTAGCTCCATTGTGTCCTTACTCCTCTAGAAGAGGCCCAACATGCCACAAGGTGACCTGGAAAGTTGAATGAACCCAATTTCAATCAAATCCATAAAATTCCATCTCAATTATTCTATCTCAATCCTAGAATGTCGGTAATGATCCTTCACTACTGGTTACAACCCCATCTCTACCTATATATTAATTAATAGTGCAACTAGGTTGGATCACTTTGTGTAAATCATCTAACATTATGTCCACAAATTCATCCAACACATTGGTGAGTGAAAACCGAATAGGTGTCCCCACTCCACCATATTTAAATTCCCCAATAAATCTCACATAAATATACAATGTTGGTCATCTTGATTCTCTCTTCATGCCCAGTGTAGACACAAACTTCATTTTTTCACGTGACTTCCTTGCAGTTTTCCACACAACCAAATCCTTCTACTCACCTAGTATAACCAAATTTTCTAGGAATGGAAATAAAAATGAAAATGTCCTCATAAGGAATTCGTTCTCAAGTATAATATCAAAATAGTTCATAGTAAACACAATGGAATATTATCGACCTTTCCAATTGTCTAGATAAATTTGAAATGAGGAGGCAACCCCAACTATCAATTTTTCGTTATAGTTAACTACCTTCACCACAAATTCACATGAATTAATTGTAATTCCCATATTCTTTACCAACTATATCCTTAGGATTTTTTTGAGTCATACAATTCAACCAACGCTTGGACCATCCTCCCATTGATGATAAAATCAAGGAAACATAATCTTTGGTCACTTTTCCTTTTGTTCCCAAACAAGGCATCACTCCTTCACAACCTTTCATTCGTAGGATATTATTGTGCACAGTTGGTTAATTCAAATTCAAAACAAAAAAGGAACAATATTTCACATTACCTATGTTCGAAGCATGTCATCAATGGGTACCAAAAAAAAACATCCTCTGCAAGGTTTGTTGTAGATCGTTTCATTCCAACTATTGTTGGTCCTCAAATCATTCACATTTTGTCCTCTAGTACTACAACATGAAAATTCACCCCGATGAAGTGCATTCTAAGTCATTGTGGGATGCCTAGTTGGTATGATCCATAGTCATTCATGACCTATCTCAACATCTTGACATCATCCTCCACCCTTTTCCAATGCTCAATGTTGTTTAACATTGTCCTAGTCATCCAACCATTAAATCATTTCATCTCTTGGATAAAGCATATTTTGAAAAATAATCTAATGATTCCATAATTTTTCTCAGTCACGGGGCTGATAACATGCAGCTACCTCAGATATGTCAAGTCTCCCTCTTGATCATGTTCTCTCTTATAAGGCACAGTGAAGTGAGGAAGAAACTATCTTAAAACCAACTTTGTGGAGGATTAAGGCTCTAATACTACATGTCATGCACCTAAGATTCCTTCCCAAATGATATTCTTTGTCATCTTGTGGTCGTGTGACACCACAGTGTCTTAGATATGGTGGTTCGACTACCCCTCATATTACTGCAATTGATATAGGCCTCTTCAATCAAGGTGCATCGATAACCAATGTTGAGCTATACTAAGTCAATTCACACACTTTAATTCTACACATTAAAACATCTAGGCACACTCCCAACCATGACCAAAATACATATAAAAACTTAAATAGTTTGATAGTTATTACAACTTAACATAGGTAAACAATGAAACAAGAAACATATAAATAATGGCTAAGATTTATAACTAGGAAGCACCAAGACATTCCAAACACTCATATAATAATAATGATACAATATCTTTACAAGTTACAATAAATATACAAGAGTGGAGCCAAAACTCATTTCAATATTAAAAAGAAACTCAGTCAAGTCGACTTCCCAGCTCACCTACCTTCTTCACATAATGAACACCTTATTGCAACCATAGGTACACCTCCTATGGATCCTGGATAACCTGGTTTCTTTTACCAAATTATTTGACCTCTTCTTCTTTGTTTCTTCTACTCACCCTTGTGCCTTAGATTTTCAAACCCTTTCCAAATATATAGGCTCCTTCCCCTTCATGTGAAGAGTTTTGTCCCTTGGAAATGGCCAAATCAAACCCATAGTTCCATCGGTTTTTTTTCCCAATTCATGACAAGTCCACCTTTTCCATCATTGGGTCATCTGCACCCCAACTCATCTGCATGAAAGTTTGCCCCAACCACATTGTCAAGTTATCCAACCAAGCGAGAAAGAATCATAATCAAGTAATGCTAACAAGCCCCCTTGGATCCACACATCTAAATCATGTGTCGAGGTTCCCCTACTCATCCCACATAAGGTTTTATAACCTCTCCATCCTCATGTCAATGAGTGTGTCTTCTTGGTTTTCCAAATACGACAAGTCTCCATGTCCATGTTGACAATGTTCTCCTTCAATTTGTTTTATAGGATTTACACCTATGATCTTCTCTCTTCTCTTTACTTATGAAATTAAAGTAAAAAAAAAGAGGCACTTCTATGGAGTTACCTTCATTATAGCAAATTTTGGGTCCAAAATGGACCTCATAATAAAAATCCATGTTGATAATCTAGAATTCAAAAAATAATGGGGTTTCAAGAAAGCGGATCAATGGTAATGATTGATTTGGATCTATACAAGTTAAAGATACTTATGTGAGATATTCACATTTGAAAATATTTAACTACATATAAACCTCACCTTGGTTAATATCTTTGTAATATCATATTGGGATATAATGCATATTTTTTTGAAAACAATAAATATAGATTGTTTTGTTTTTATCCCTACTTTGAGTCCTTAAAATAATAAATATCACATTAATTAAAATCCTAATGAAGTCTCCTTAAATTATCTATTGTAAGTGCATATATTATAATAATAAAAAATGAATATACTTCGTGTGTGTATCTATACTTGGTATTTGGTATATTGTTATTGCAATGTATATATCATTTATTATTGCATGCATGCTAATATAAAAGCTTTTTTGTGTATTTTTTGAATACTCATCTCATAAATCTATACTAACCCAGCTCATATAAAACATAGGTGATGAAGAAAATTTTAACCTTCAAGGATAACACCTCCTTTGAGTATGGCATATGCGCGTTTTTAATATTTCCTTGGGAGATCATTTTTACCCATTTTACTTTATGGCACATAATATTCTGCCTCTATGTTTACTTTTCAATCAGCTACAAATGGTCTTATCAAATATCAGACAGAATAGAGTAGTATAATGGAACCCCTTCTCTAGCTAGTGGGGCAATGCCCAGCATAGCCTAATAGTCATTTTAGGTTTAGATTAAATTTGGGAGAAACTGCGTACCTCAATGCGTCCAATTAATATTTAGGGTTTGGGAAATTATATAGTAATATTGAAGTCAGTGGTGGTTAGCCCCAAATATTTGAGTAATGGGGATAGAATGACATCTACTTAGTACCATGGTGGTCAACAAGGTGAGTCCAGCTTCAGGAATAACCTGGATAGCAGGCTCCAATTGAGATGATTTTTGAACAATTGGAAAGATATGGGTGTGTAGAGTAGCATCGAGTGGATAGGAGATGAAGTCATAAAATTTAGACCTTGAAACATACCATTTGATCCCTTAAATTGGCTCATGGAGGATCTAGACCCTAAATCTCCAAATTGACACATGCCACTAAAATGGGCCTTTGCAACCTAATTCCTACACTTTTTCCACCTAGAAAGTAACAAGATAGATGAAAATTTATATATAAATCCATTCTAAATCACTGAAAGTGAATTACACCCATTTTTTTGGATTACTTGTGCCACGATGGCTAATTATATAAGGTTAATCAATGGTCATACACATAATCCATATCACCTAGTCCTAATCAAGAAATAAACTCTTCTATTATGGTCCTCACTTTGTTATTTTAAAAATTATTTACATCCCTTGAGTGCCATTTATTCATGCAATGTTAATTTGAGTAATTTATTCGTGCTTCCTCTCTTTATACGTGGAGAAAACCTTCGAATATTAAGAATGGATCATATCATCCATTGACACTATCGTCTCACCCATGGGAGTCAATATGGATCTCTTTAGTGGATTGCTTATGACCTTTATAAAACATGACTCCATATCGGTAGTGGTCTAATATTTTTCTAAAATGTTTGTATTCATTCTTGCACTAAAATCACTTTATCTCAATAAACTATTGAATTATTCCTTGCAAATGTGTGGTCCCATTTTGGTCTTACCCTTAGTATAATCTTAGATCATGGATCTTGTTTTTTTATCAAATTTTGGAAAATGATATGTACAGTATTATGTCAGTATCTTCATTTTTATACGAACTTTCACCCATAATTTAATGGGTGGACTAAAGTGGTTAAAGTTTCATATTGATGCACACAATGTTGGCAATGAGTGTCAGGACGGGACGTGGGTTGGCGTGGAAGATCAGAGTTGAAGAAGGAGCTAGGTTATATAGCTTAACTCTAAACTAGAAACTAGGAGACAAACCAATCACATAATCACATGATTATATGATAGGTGTCCTTTACGCAGAAGCTAGGTATTAGATTATCCTAACAAACTAGAATAAACCAATTTCTAAAAACATTTATATTAGAAAATGTCGTTATCCTAACAAACTAGAATAAACCAATTTCTAAAAACATTTATATTAGAAAATACTTAGATTATAAAACTTTAGGACTATGAGGCTAACGATCCCCCCTTTAATCCAAAAGTTAATTTTTACAAAGACCAAGTTCATCTATGAACTTAGTGAACTTTATTCTACCAAGAGGTTCGCTAAACATATTTGAAGTTTGATCTTCTGATGGATAGAACTGAGGCTTGATGATGTCTTTGATGATGAGTGATATGATGAAGTGGTACTTGGTGTCGACATGTTTAGTCTTTGAATGAAATAATGGATTCTTGGCCATCTTTCTTGCTGACTGACCATCGATCAATAAGGTAGTTGGTGATTTCTGATTTTCACCAAGATCCTATAAAATTATGCGTAGCCATACAATCTCACATGTTGCTTCCCAATTTGATATGTACTCTGCCTCTGCTGAAGAATTTGCAATTGTTGTCTTCTTTTTACAATTCCAAGATACTATTGTTGAACCCATAATCATTAAATAACCTGAAGTGGATGTTTTATCATCAATGTCACCTGCAAAATCAACATCTGAATATCAAACAAGTGT